>JAJLZY010000272.1:0-16050 GCA_030564885.1 Metschnikowia kofuensis (nom. inval.)
AAAATTCTTTACAATTAAGTGGACCACATGAGGTATATTTTGGTATCCTTTGTGTCGACGCTTTTGTCAGCCATTGTGCGTATACTTGTCTCAAATCACCAGGTCACGGTTCAGCTCGCTCACTATTGTTTGCAGCCAATGCTTGGCAATTTTGGCTCTGAAAAGACTGAGATAGTGTAATCAAATGACTATATAAGAAAGGCTTGGCTCCCTCAAAATAGTCAGAATTCTTTTTCATCATCAGTAATATCAACAACGAAATAGTCATGCATTTATCTATTTTATCAACGGCAATCTTGGCCACAGCAGTGGTGGCCGCACCTTTCGATACCTCAAAAAGAAGTGGTCAGGGAGTCAAGACCACCGAGAGACACGGAATCGTTGAAAAGCGGGACTACGACCTCTCTGTCGATGCCGATGTGCTCGAAGGAAGTTTTCTCTGGTGCAGCGAGTCTTTGACAAATTGCGTGAGGGAGAGCAGGCCCCGGGCTCCCAATTTCTGGGTATCATATTCCGAGGAAGTGAAAGCAAACATATACCTTCTCTTCAATAACGAAGACAAGATCAACGAGCTTTGGGAGGACCAGATCTTTAGGCTTTTAGTTGCTACAACTCAAATCTACGAGACTGGCGTTAACCCTACCAGCATAGAATATACTATGGGAGAGGGAAAGGGTGGAATTACCGAAGCCCTCTTCGAGAAATGGACACAGCTCAACAACATGGGCTTAACACAGCATGAAATAAGCCTCAAGTTTAAAGAGTGCCAATATGCGTTGTACGAGACTCTCGACATGCTCGAAACTCTTATTGAGAGACAAGGCGGACTCGTGTACCAAGGACTATACACGACGCCTGACCCACAGGACGAAGGCCTCAATATACCTCTTGCAGCTTTGGAAAAGGCGCAACCAGGTGATCGGGAAAAAAAGTTGGAATTATTTGCGAAGGAGCCAGAGAAATTCGCTGAATGGCCCGTTGATTTTGACGATCTTGATGGATTCAAGGAGGGGCCCAATGGACTCGTGAGATCCTATCTGATATCTTTCGAAAAGAGAGATGCCTAGCGCCTTGCAGTTATAGTTTAAAGTTTGAATTCACCGTTTGCCATTCACCATGAGCCCGCGTAAGAACTGTCTGTATCTTTCGTTCCACAAAATCGTTTGTACTGTAGAGTTAATTTTAGTCTCGATGCGGGGTGAAAGAAAGGTGGCCTCAATGAGTTTTTGTATCCACAGGATCACAAGCACACAATTCGTCTGATCTGTTGATTGTTTGGACAACACAGAATCTCGTCTTACAGTGGGCCTTCCTCAATAACTGGCGTAGTCGGAAGAATGTTTAAACTTGTTCAGACGCAGAATTTTTCAAAGAAGCAAAAACTTTCAGAACGTACCATACCATACCAAGACCATGGTCCAAGCGTCTTTGCTTCGAAAATGTCACTAAGAGTGCAAAGTTTTTTCATCAGGTATCCTTTCACAGATTTTGGGCATTGAGTCAGTCGAACATGCTGTCTGATAGCATCTCATCCAAACGCTAGAGCCTAAGATATCCCAAACCCAAAAATTAAGAACGAACAAAGATAATAGAGACAGACAAATAATGGAGAAAGATAACAGGTGATATAAAAACATGAGTTGGCCTTGTCACAGATCATGCCAAATGTCTAAGCTATATGCTAGAATCATGTCATGCGCGACGCTTGATGAAACATCGAACCATTCTGAATATAAACCGCGTGTCTTACCTCTCTCTTATTTTTTCTTTATTTTTTTATTCTTGTTTCTTATTTATTTTGTTTACTCCATTCCAGTGTGGACTGGTGAATCACCAGATCAGCCTTCAACGTAAAGAATAAGAGAGCCAGCCACCGCGCATAGTGTATGCAGGAGCGCGCGTCCAAATCAAGCGCGTTTGCGGCTGGAGCCAGCACGGATCGGGCAAGCTCCGAACAAATCCGGGGCCTGTTGGGGCCTATTGGGGCCCCTTGATCTGAGCCCAGGCACCAGGTGCCCCATTTGGGCCAGCATTCTTCCATGCATGCGCTTGGGTCCGCCCTGATCTGGCATATTTTCCCTCCGACAGGGAAAAGTTATTCTTGATCTGGCGCCGGAGTATATAGAGGGACAGATGTCTCGTTTTTCTGTGATTTGAAGGCTTATTTGATTTTTGTTTCACTGTCTTTTTTTCAGCTTTTGTTTTCAAGCAACGCCCCCATTCCACTCATTTTCCTATAACCTCCAACTCGTGTGCCACCTAGTGCCAGCACGCCATTCACTTTCCGATCGTTCAAAAATTCATTTAACATTTTCCTTTCACTCGAAAAGAAGTCGTCTAATTGAGCCAATACTTTTTTTTTGATCTGATTGCGAGAACTCCACCCATCGAAAGTTTTCTCATTTTCTGATCTCATTTCATTCTGATAAGCCCGACTGCTCATTTTCGCGCTTAGATCCCAGGCCCCTACCTAATCCCGAAAACTCTGATTCTGAGATTTTGTTCGGATATATAGCCACTGACGTTTTGCTAGTCCGTTTTGTTGCACGAATCTTCCCGTTACAGGCCTTTGTTTGTAATAATCTCTTTTGAGTCTCTAGCTCCAGTTTTCATTGCCGAGACATTAATTAGAGATCACCCGACAATCTCTCTGCCAGATCCAGTGGGAACAGCTTTTCTACTTGACTGAACTTTTGCTTTAAACTCTACGAGGGCTCAACAAAACGCTTTATTTTGACAACTACTCACAGAGTCGATATCTCAAAAACATTTGATACAACAGATACATCGCATTGCACATCTCTATAGTTGCAAACTCCAGTCTCGCGCCGCATCCAGTCTCCGGAAATCTACATTGATCTCCGAGAATCTCACATCATCTGACAACGAACGAATTTCAGATTTGCAATCCAGCAAAACTATTCACACACGCCATTTTCCACTCGAGAATTGCCGGAATCTTCTCTCCATCGTTCGGCCAGAACAAATAAAATGAGTGTGCTTCTGACAACAATGTACACGAACCAGCTTAACTCTCCTTTTGCAGCCGGCCCTCACCATGTCAAAGCCTCTTCTTTTGGCAGCCTCTTCAACTCCTTAAAACCTCAGCAAGTGGCTCGCGAGAGGCGCTCGGTTTCGCCGCTGCGTTTGGCGTCGAACGGGCAGTCACAGCCCCAGAGGAAGAGACGCTCTCAAAGTGACGAGGGCGTTCTTTCTCAGAATTCGGATTTCGAAATTCCAGCCTTAAAGAGGCCCAGAACTGTGCCTTCTCTGCCCGTTTCTCAGAATGCAAGAAGTCCTTTGCACAGCCATGTCCATGCCGTTCCAACCCAGAATAATATTACATTGCCCAGCCTTAGCGATGCATTAAAAGGCATCGCTCCAAGCCGAAATGAGAGAAAACAAGAGACCAAATTGCAAGCGCCAACGGTGTCTCTTGACTACTTTGACACATACAAGCCAAACGACGAGAACTGGCGGTTTGGGCTTTTGGACTCGATCCGCCAGGCAAAACCGTCATTTTCCTTGGACAAATATGCGTATTTGGATAAGCATGCATCAAGAACCACGCTTCCCCTGATCCAGGAGATGGACAAAGCCAGCCGGCCTTGCTTTGACTCACGCGTCAGCAGCAAAGCGTTGCCAGCATTTCCTGAACGCAAGATCAACTTCCCTTACGAGTCAAACTACACCTATTTGAACACGACTTATCTTAAAGACGTGGAGAAATTTCCCGAGTACCTCGAACTAGCGCAGCTGCTTGTTCAGCTCTCTCAATCCTCACAGCTGCTGCCCAAAAGCAGAAATGTAGAAACCCTCCAAAACACTCAAAGCAACCAAAACACTCAAAGCAACCAAAGCTCTCAAAGACACAGTCATACGCATAATACACCCATTCTGCCATCTTATGCATCGTTCACCAGCAAGCCCACCCTGCCGTCTGCACAGAAACTTTCTCTTGTGTCCCGGCTTCCGTATGCCACCCCCGAGCAGTCATTCGAGAAATTGCAATCAGACGATTCTTCCACATCCGAGCCTCATATCATCGAACAAGCCACACGCTTTATTCCCATCACTCCTCCATCAGTCAAAGACAAGTCCCGGCTGGAGTTGATGAGAAGCCCATCCAAATCATCCCACAACACGCCTCGTGTATGCATATCGTGTGGCTCAGACCAGTCTCCATGTTGGAGACCCTCCTGGAACACTCAGGAAGGTCAGCTCTGTAACTCATGTGGACTAAGGTACAAGAAAACGGCAGCCAGATGCCTCAACTCAGAGTGCAAAAAGATCCCAGCCAAAGGCGAGTGGGCATTGATGCAGAGCAAGGGCAAATCCACATTCGACGACGGTGAGCTGGCCTACGGATGTCTCGATTGTGGATGCAAGGTCGAGGTGAAGAGGTAGACCAATTTTTGGGTAGCATTGTTTAGTTCTTCGATAAATAAGTATTTGGTCATATAGGTTGTAAATGAAACGGGATTTTTGAATTGATCTGAGTACAAGTTTTAGTAGAAAGGTGTTGTGCCATTCATAGCTAGCTAGCTCTTCTCCAATTGTGCTTCCTCTTACTTTTTGAGAAACTGAAGCCCGACCTCCTCAGCAAATCATGGCAAAGGATGAAGATGCTGACAAGAATATCAAAATAAGGGTCTTTTTTATTGAAGAGATTCATTTTCATCATTTGACATTGCTTGTATTGTTTCAGTCAAATGACCACTGCCAAATTTTGCAACCGGACCTATCAGTGCGCACGTGAAACCCTGGTTAGAGAAAGTAGCTGTACTTCTTCTGACAGATGATGAGTACTACTACTGTAGCCTGCAGAATCAAAAAAAATAAAGCTGATTATTTTTTCAGTTGTAATTTTCAAATACTGCGCTAAACTGTAGTGAGATGAATAATGTGGTGTAATAAATATCGTTAATGTGATAGGTGATCAAAACTGCACACTATCTATAATTGAGGAAATGTCCAAGCCGATTCGGCAAATCAATTAAAGAAAATTGATACGGTTGACAAGTGAGGATCCTGAGACGGCCAGAAGAACAAGCAATGACTCAAACATACCAAGAAAAAGAGCTCTGTGTTTGAATTAAGCAGGCTTGCCAGGTTTGACTATAAAATATTCTCAAAGATATTAACAAGTGCTTTGCTTAAAAACTGCTCCCATAATTTATGTCTTACAGGCCCCACGGATTGAAAGCAATTAATGGTACCGGAAGCCCAGGCTGAAGCACTCGGTTGGGCCTATGGAAGAATGAAGAATTGTCCACGATAAAGATACACCAGATGGAATCGATCCAGAAATTGCCCTCGAATTTTTGTTTTTACATATGTGATCAAAATGATAAAAGATAATGTTTTTTTTAGTAGAATCGTGGGCCCTCGAATGGAACAATGTTTCTCTCTGTCTCCCCTAGGCCCCTTGCTGCTGAGCCCCGTGCCAGGCCACGTCAGGCCGGTGTGTGCCAAGAGCGCGAAATCAATAGATTGTATGGTGGGCGAGAGCGTGAATTTAGAAGGTTCCATGGGAACACATAAAGGAGCTTGAATGTTGAATGTATAGTACTAGTCGCTTTTCTCTGGTTAGCCAAGAGGTGTTTTCCCGAATCGAGAAATCATATAGGAGATTTTAGAAGCTGGCAGCTAGATGCTGCGGAATAAGCTCAGGGCTTATTCTTGCTCCTCCAATCGGAAAACGTGGCTTTGCATTAGCCCTCGCTTTGTAATCGGCCCTGGCACGAAAGCTGGCCCTATAACTGGCCCTAAACTCGGCTGTGGTCGCGGCCCAAACAACTCGCACTCACTTTAGCCCACGCCCAAGATCTATTGTTGCCACCGGCCCAGATCTCCACCACCAAACCCCTCTTTTTCTCACGCTGTCATTCGGTTCCGCGCTTGTTCTCTCACGTTCTCTCTCTTTCTTCACAAGCGCCCCAAATAGAGCCTCAAGAATATACATCTTTAAGCCCGATTTTATATACTCTTCTGGGACCAAACGCTAGCAAGTCCACCGAACCAACCTACAAAGTCTTCAGAAGCATTCTTTCATTGCGTTTGTTTCACATTTTGGCGATTCCGAAAAGTCACAGTCCCGCGTAATCACGGTTTCACATCCACCTTCAACTTTCCCAAGCTTTCACACAAAAAGATGACGGTGATCTCGATCAAAATCAAGTCTTCAGGAGACAAGAAATACGAGGTCGAGGTCGACACAGAATCGACCATCGAAGACCTCAAAACGATCATCCTGGCGGCTGCAGACGTGCCCCCTGAGAGCCAGCGGCTAATCTACAGCGGCAAGGTTTTGAAGGACTCTCAGACCGTGGCTCTGTACAAGATCCAGAACGACCACAGTGTCCACCTTGTGAAGAGCTCTGCGACGAAAGCAGCAGCCCTGGCGCTGACGCCCGCGGCTATTGCCGGATCTGGAAACAGCGTGACCAACTCAAGCACTGGCGCAAGTTCAGGGGCTTCGGGGTCCTCCGGTAACGCGGCGAGTGCCGTGCCCCTGAACATTGCCGCCGGCCAGGGCTCTTACAACCCGTTGGGCGACTTGACGGGCGCCCGTTATGCTGGGTACACACAGTTGCCATCTGCCTCGATGTTCGGGCCCGACGGCGGCATGGGCGCGTTCCCAGACCCAGAACAGCTCGAGGGAATCATGCAGAACCCGGCGTTCCAGGAGCAGATGAACGCATTGTTGCTGGACCCGCGCATGTTGGACATGATGATTGACCAGAACCCGCAGTTGCGCAGTATGGGCCCTGAGGCTCGCCAGATGTTGCGCCCAATGTTCCGCGAGATGATGGCAAACCCCGAGAGCATGCGGTCGATGATGAACATGGGCCGTGCCGCTCAGGCAGGCGGCGGGATGGGTGGTCTCGGCGGGCTCGGTGGATTTGGAGGTTTGGGCGGCGCGGACGCTTCTTCCGGTGGCGAGTCAGCATTCCCAGCGCCTGGCTCGAACCCAACTGTGGAGAACACTGGTTCTGGGGCAGGAGATGTCTCGACTACAACAGGCGAAGGATCCGGGGCTAACACTGGAGCAGCTGCAGCTAATCCATTCATGAACATGTTTGGCGGCAACAACGGTGGAGCTGCTGGGTTCAACCCCTTCCAGTTTGGCGGGCTTGGCGGGCTTGGTGCGAACCAGGCTGCTGCTCCTGTTGACAACAGACCACCCGAGGAGAAGTACGAGAACCAGCTTAGCCAGCTCAACGAAATGGGGTTCTCCAATTTTGAGCAGAATGTCGCTGCATTGCGCAGAAGCGGCGGTAACGTACAAGGTGCACTCGAATTCTTGTTATCTGGTGGCTTTTAGACAATGGAGATGATATCTTTGATTCGCATGTACGATCCGATGGGAATGCGACTCAGGGGTTGACGTGTTTTTGGTTTGTGGTGTATATTTTACGAGGGCCGTATTCCAAGGCCGACTACGCTGGGTCAGATCGAAGAGCTTGTTTGATATCTCGCTCATCCTTTGAAGAGCGCGTACAGACACTAACCAAACTTAGCACCTGAGATTTCCTAGATTTCATCAGAACATACTTGCGATTTATGTGCCTGGAAGATTATCAGCGACAATGTGTTCGGTTTGTTGTCTGATAAATCACTCCACCCAAATTCTATAGATTTCATGGTTCATCAGATCGTGAGCTGCCAGCTAATATATAGGGCCAGGCGCGAACTGCAATAAAGCGCACTAAAGCACCCATAACTATGTTCAGCCTTGAGTTCGATCCCGAATACAATCGATTTCAATCTCAATTGAAGCAAAACAAAGCGACCAGTGAGAGGATAAACGTTTCAGAAAGAACATCTCATTTAGTACGATGTTTGGTGTATGTTCCATTGTATTCAGCAGAGTCCGTGCGCGGATCAAGGCAAATGATGGAGGTCCCAATAAGAACTATTGATACTTTTCATACAAGCTTGTTCATATACACCCGATAATAAACACTTCGAATATTTTGAATTGATAATCAAATGTCAAATTACTTGGTCCTTCTCTTGTTATTTCCCAAATGTCTTCGAGGGATTAGGATCATTAGATGGTGCCGTGGTAGTGCGCATACCGAAATATCACCAATCTACGCGACTCATATAATCAGTAAGGCTTGACTTACAACACCATCTATACCTGTGTTTGCACCCCTCAAGTAATGGCCAACAATGAGAGTGCACCTAAAACGGCAACCAAGCTGCCTCAGGAAAAGCAGCCTTCTCCTTCCGTCTCGAAAGCTGCTCTGAGCCCCGAGAAAAATGGGCCCAAGCTGCCGGAGCCAAAAGGATCACATCCAGGGCTTAAAACAGACTACATTGAGCCACAAAAGAGGCGGCTAGGTCCCCACAAAGACGCCCTCAATGAGCCGTATCTGTCCAGGCTACGCGCGACGCCTGTCAATTTCCAGTTTCGTAAGATAGTGGGCCTTCTTATAGCCTCAGGCAAGCATCAGCCGAAGTTCACCTCCGAGTTCCTAGATGAGGCCACAGAATTGGCGTCTCAGTTCATGTCTTACTTTGTGGACTCGCTCCATAAGTTGACCGAGGTCCAGAGACACCAAAGGCCCGGGATTGCGGATCTCGAGATGTGTTTGGAGGCCCAAAATGTGAGTGCGGGCGAGTTATATCTGGAGTATATACGTACTAAGGGTCTAGATCCAGAGCCCAAAAAGCACGCCGCACGCATTTCTGGCGACTTGCAATTGCTTCTACGAGCGTACAATGCCGGCAACTACACGTTGGAGAAGGACGACCCGTCGCTCGTTTTCCATGCGAATGACCAGCACGAAATCGCCAGTTTGGTGCCCAGACAAGCAAAGCCCCGCGAATATATCCCTCTGTACTTGCCGGACTTGCCGCCGGACTTCACGTTCACGCTGACGGGCGACTACATGCACACCACGACAGACCTCAAGCAGATCAAGCTCCGTTTGGCCGAGGAGTCACGGCTCAACGAGGCGTCACTCTATAAGTTGATCGATGACGACGAGCGGCGCTGGAAACAGGCTTTTGAGCGCGACTTGGAGGCGCTCTCGGCATCGGAGCCCGAGAGTATGGTAGACGACATAATGAGTCCAGCAGAAGTTGTGCCTGGCTCAGGCCTTGGTTCTCCTGAATCTAGTAGTCTCAATAAGGAGAAGCTGGAGACATCTGGAACTCTAGGACACCTGGAAACGCTGGAAAATTTGGAAAATCTGGAAAATCCGGAAACCATGGAAAAACCGGAATCCTTGCAAACATCCGGAATAGCGGAGAGAGCAAACTCAGATCTAGATTCTTATCAAAACTCGATAACAGGCGATGGGTTAGAGATTGAGGAGCATGGTTCTCAATCCACCACCCTAGCTACATCTGCCGCCTCCAACCACTCAAAAACTGGCAAGGAATTCGACTTTGTCGCCTTCGCAAGAAAAACACGTGCTGCTCGCGAACGATACGCCATAGAAATGGCCCGTAGACGGCTGTTGCGTGAAAACAACGTGTTCATGAAAGCAGAAAAGGTCTTTTCGCCGTATGCGACAGCGCCGGCGCTGGCCTCAGACCGCAAGTACTTTGCCGACGTGCTTGACCTTTCTTTCAAAAGAGTGATCAAGGCCACTCGTGCGGCTGAAAAGGCGAAGCAGAAGCGCCTTGCCAGACTTGCAGAAGAACGCAGAAAACGCGAGGAAGAACTTGGCGGGGAAAACGGAGCGTTCGAGTTTGGCTTTGCATTCAACCCAGCTTCCAACATCCTGGACGACAGCGACGACGAGGAGCGAGCCCATGTATCAGCCGAATTCGACTTCGGCGACTCAAATGACCCAAAGGCCAACTCAAATGGCGACTCAAATAACATGAACGTCGACTCAAATTCCGAAGAATCGGCGACTCGGCCACAGGAGCCACCGGCTAAGATACAGCCGAGCTCATCCAGCAAGGAGATCACTATGGAGGACGTGGGAAATCTGCCCGTAAAGTCCGGACAAGTGTCGGGGAAAGCGCCACTCAAAGGGCCTGTAAACGGGGACCATCCAACAAACAAATCGCAGAGTGCGGGAGCTGATGGACAAAGTGAATTGGAGGATGAACTTGACCAGCATTTTGGAGACGCTGGAGGCGAAACTGGTGATTTGGGACCGGAGTTCACAATGCACTTTGACGAGACGGGCTCAGATGCCGGAGACCTCGACGTGGACCTAGGATTAGAGGAGGACCTGGCCGACGTAAGAAATGGCGGGGACCTAAAAATGTCTCGTCCCACAGCTCAGGTCCTGTGGGGAGATGCACTTCTGGAAGAGTCTGAGGAGGAAGAGCTCGAAGACATAGAGTAAGGCTGCAAATACCCAGATGGTGGGCAACACAACAGGGAATGGAAGTTTGTATCGTGGAATCTCCCTTGCACTGAACGTTTAATGAGGTGTTAATAAAAGCATATTTCATCAATGGCTCATAACACTAATAGTCTTAGTGCATCTCAAGCATTGAAAGTACATCACATTGTCACAAGGGATAGAGCTCGAATGGGTGGGGTCGATTCCGTGAGGACAAACAGTAGATATTCTCACGGAAATATAACCTTGTTTGAACAGACTCTGGCCTATTTGGTAAGTGAAAGCAAGACGGAAAGTTTAGTATGTTCGTTCTTGTACGACTCCATAATGAATAGGGTAGGCATAATTGCTCTGGTCGTTACTTGCCGCTAACTGAACCTTTTGTGAAGTTTTGTAAGACATCAGCCTCGAGTTTAGGGCTCAGGAATGTCCCATGAGCTTATTTTGGGAGAAACCTTCCCTGAATATCTCAGAAAAACTTTTCGATCAACATGCCAAAGCATTCGGCCCAATCTATTGAAATAGAGAAAAGCCAATATCCGCTTGTATAGAAAAAGCTGAGATCCGGTTTAGTAGAGAAGAGCCAAAGGCATCAAGGAAGCGGACAATATATCATTTCATTCAAATTATGTCACAATTTCCTGAGAACGTTCACCTCAAAGATTCAGACCAAAAGCTTTGCAAGTCTCCTAGTGAGCTGACCTTCATCACCGTATGTCAACTTTTCGCAGCCGAAGTCGCACGACCGAAGCGGAGAACATACTTTGCCCGTCGCACAGGACTGAGCGGAGGACTAGAAATTATACACTCTTTAATCTTAGTTCCTATCAGTGTTCGTCCTTTAAAAGAATCAAATCATGACTTGCCTCTGTCAAGAAGTGGTGTAGCGGCTTACTCAAAAGAAAAAATAACAACACTTTATAAATCTAGACATATTGTGACTGAAATTTAATCGAATGATATCACTTCAAAAATTAGATGCTGCCTGTTTAATCACTGCCTTAATAAAATTAAATAATGATGTACAGCAACTTTATATCATTTGACTTCAAAGAAAATTTCTGACTTCTTCCTCCTCTTATAAACACTATGAAACACATCTCAAAACGAGATAATTGAGTTCCAACCGCCTGACCTTTATTCTTTTTTACCGGAAAAGCAGAATAAAGATAAACAGCCCACGGGACCCGTTCAGAACACTCCCGCACAATGCTCATCGACCATTGGCCCCATGTGATTAGCGCCCCACAATATTCCTACATCAACAACAATAAGCCATAGAACTTGCCAACAAAAAGACAACTTTATGGAATAAAGCTCCTCAAAGTTTTTCTTGATGAGACCTCCTGATGAAATCCGGAATCTTTGTAGATAAAAAACTCGTACTTTATAGACCTGGCAAGAAATAAACCCTGACACTTCAAAGCCGTCTTCCCTGCTACCAAACAGACCCGTGCACCGCGACACGCTGATCCAAGAGCACCGCATTCCACGGCCCGCCATACTAGACCAGAGATAAACATCGATTATTGACAGTGCCATAAAACTAAGGAAAATCGACTATTCCCTCACACAAATTCAGATAATTTTGGCACTTTATCTTGCTTGATCACACCTCATTCCAACAAGCGACGATTGGAGCGCACATTTGCCATACAAACTGCCTATCTTAATATTTGCACGCGCTGACCCCAAAACACGCTAAAGAGGCTGTCAAAAAGCCCATCAAACCCAGAAAAAACGCGTTAAATCCACTCATACAGCTATGACGAGTATTCTGCTACCTGCCTCAGTGCCATTTCCTGTCACAGTAAGCACGGTTTTCTGCGTGGCGGGCGACACAGTCAAGAAACACGCGCCGCTCTTTCGATACAGATACTGGGACTACCAAGACGACCCCATGTCGAGCGAAGAGCCGCCGAAAAAAGTACGCGTCGAGCGCATTGGGTCGTTCGAGCTGCCCATCGAAGGCGATGTCGTCTCTGTGCACATTCACCCGCAAAAAGAGATCCAGCACCTGGGAATAGAACTCTATGTGATCCAGGAGAAGTGTACACATAAAGTGCAATATGGGGGTCTCTGTGCATTCTGCGGCATGGCCGTCGAGGACGAAAAAGACTACTCTGGGTATACGTACGAGTCACGGGCGCCGATCCTGATGGCCCACGATAACACGGGGCTCAAAGTCTCTGCTGACGAGGCGGCCAAAATCGAGCGGCTGGCAATGCAGACGCTTGTGAAAGAGCGCAAATTGATCTTGGTGGTCGACTTGGATCAAACGGTCATTCACGCTACCGTAGACCCTACTGTCGGCGAGTGGCAACGCGATAAAAATAACGCAAATTACCCCTACGTGAAGGACGTACGGTCTTTCTCTTTGGAGGAGGATCCTGTGGTTCCGCCCGGCTGGACAGGCCCGCGGCCCCCGCCCAACAAGTGCTGGTACTACGTCAAGTTGCGGCCGGGGCTCAAGGAGTTCTTGGCACGTGTCTCGGAGTTGTACGAGCTACATATTTATACAATGGCCACGCGGAACTACGCGCTCGAAATAGCTCATATCATCGATCCGACGGGGCAGTACTTTGGTGACAGGATTCTCAGCAGAGACGAGAGCGGTCTGCTCACACACAAGAACTTGAAGCGTCTTTTCCCAGTGGACCAGCTGATGGTGGTGATCATCGACGATCGAGGAGACGTCTGGCAGTGGGAGCTGAACTTGATCAAGGTTGTGCCCTACGACTTCTTTGTCGGGATCGGTGATATCAACCTGAGCTTCTTACCGAAAAAGAACGGGCAGCTTCTCGGCCCCACAAAACGCGGAAAGACCATTGCCAAGCTAGAAGCACTTGAAGAGACTCTGACTGCGGCCAGTGATGCCTCGGAGTCCCTGGATCTAGATCTCGAAGAGGCAGATGCGCAGACTGAGGTCTCTGATGAAGTCTCGGTCATCCCTTCGTCAGGGGATACGGAACACGAGTCTACACCTGCCACTAGCCCGTCGGAAGTTCCTGAGAATGCTTCGCCCGTAGACCGTATACTTCTGTTAGGCGGGGGCGAAGACAATAAGAATCTATTGCTCGAGCAGCTGATCACACGTAATCAGCTCGTGGAGCAGCAACAGCATGACCGCCCCCTCGCCAAGCTCCAGCATAGCTTGGAAAAGATCATACACGAGCATGAAACACCAGCACCTGAAAGTGATGGTGCTGGCGAGGACGAAGAGCATCTTCTTCGAGACGATGATACAGAGCTCGTGACCTTGCAGAGCGCTCTTGAAAACATCCATCAGGAATACTTCAATATCTTTGCCGCCCATAGCAAGGAGCATAACGTCCCACGCCCCGACCTTACGACGATAATACCGAAGCTCAAACTGGAGTGCCTTAGGGGCGTTGTCATTCTATTCTCGGGGATTCTCCCACTTGGAATGAATATAGATAATGCCGATATCGTCATTTGGTGTCGACAGTTCGGCGTCAAGGTCGTGAACGAAGTATTCCCTGACGTGACACATGTTGTATGTCGAGATCCAAATGCCACACTCAGCAAAGCGGGGCTTACACTCAAGGTTCGTGTAGCCAAGAAAACCATCCCCTCAGTCAAAATCGTGAGCCCAGACTGGCTCTTTGCTTGTTTGAGTCTGTGGGCGAAGGTGCCTGAGCTGGATTATATGATTGAGTTAACAGAGAAAGAGTGGTTTGTTCCTCAGCTGGACGTGGATAAATACCACAAGGCGCTTGAGGATCAGAGACAGAAGACGTTGATGAGAAACATGAATCAGATTGACCGAACAAGAGCAGATTCGCTCACATCAATTGACGATTACGATTTTAATGATGCAAATGCAGAGGTGGACGATTTTCTAGCTGGCTTGAGTGATGATGATGCAGATGAGACTGGTGGAAATGAGGGGGAGATATCTTCAGAAGACGAAGATCAGTCTGCGCCACAACCAAGCGGGTCGATGTTTTTGAAAGGTCTCATGAAGGAATCGAACAATAAGAGAAAGCCGGTCGAGTCAGAGGATGAGGAATTAGCAAATTCTGAAGAGGACCAAAATTCTAAAAGGAGAAGAACAGAGTATACTTGGAATAACGAGCACGAGACAGAAGACCTGGGCGACATGGATGAGCTTGAGAAGGAGCTTCTCGACGAGTTGGACAATATGGAATGATACTGAATGACATACTGTCTTTGTGACATTGCGAAGTGTTGATTAACATCACGAAGTGTCGATTGACCAAACGAACGCGTACTTCTATGACCGTATGATTTATCACACCATGAATGAGGAATTGTCGCTTGAAATTACCCCTCTGAGAAAATTGTATGCATGCGCGCAACGCGTCTATTAATAACCTCATCAGAACGAGGCGTGTCATCAACACGGCGCTGGACAATTGCTCTGACGTGCAGGAATTCTGGATCGAGGCTGCACCATCTCTCGCTTAAATCAGCGATGCTAAGAATTTCGCAATGCAATAGCAATGTAAGCTTGCGAGGTTTCCGTCTCTGGGTTACGTCGCCCGTGATTATATTTTCTTTTTTTTTTTAGGACCAAGCCACAATCCAATTATCTCAAGGTGGGCTTACAAGATCGAAATCCTTGAATATCCAAACATTTCCCAAGAGAAGACCCACGGATTCATTAACTTGATCCTGCGAAAGATTTTCAATTCTCTCATCGTCGAATTCCCCTGATCACCAGATCCTCAAACCATACCCTATCAGTTTTCAGCCCTCGAAACACCAGGTCGCCAGCCGCAAGACATTATCAAAAATCTTTGAAAACTCGAACTTCGAAAATAATGTTCTTTCGACTCTTGGTTTTGTTCTTTACCGTGGCAACGATTGTGCTTCTGGCGTGGTCTTTGGTTGGCTCTTATCAAAATGAAAGCCATCTTACAAACAACTACCTCATCAGTTTCCAGCTCAACAATTTAAACTTGTCAACCATTTTCCAGAACACTGATCTTCTTTCGAAGCGAGAACTCCATGCTTTAGAGGTCCCCGTCGAGCCACTTAAGTTGGAACCCACGAAGACTTTGAAGGCTCGAGACTTTGACATTTCTGGCTTGACTGCGCAGATTCCGGGCGTGACTTCTCTCGCTGGTAGTATTATCGGCGGAGGTGGAAATTCTGCCATTGAATCAGTGGCGTCTGGTTTGGGCATCTCAACGTCGGGAATTGCAAATGCGTTATCTACCGCTGATACAAACAGTTTGTTGTCTGAGGCACAGGCGTTTGCCTCGACAGCTTCAATTCCGGACGCAGTATCTACTCTTCTCTCACAAATCACTGGTGATCTTTCCTCTGTGCTTGACAATATCATTTCCTCGGCAAGCCCATCGGACTTGGGTCTTTCGGATATGTACTCTGTCGGATTCTATGGATACTGCAAGGGCGATCTAACAGGCAATGTCACGGACCTTTCCTCTGAGCTTAGTTCGCTTGGGAAGCAATTTCGTAATGACAACGTTAACTACACGTATTGCTCGCCTCCAGAATTTGGATACAAGCTTGATCCCTTGGCACTCATCAAGCACGAGATGTTGGGGCAAATCGAAAACTATGGAAAGGGTCTTAGTAATTTGACAGGCGGGCTCACAGACTCATTCATCTCGGACTTGCTTGCTGTGACGTCCTCTTTGACATATGATAACTTAGGTCTTCCAGGAAACTTGAAGCAGGATCTCGGTCTACTCCATAAAGCGACGATAGCTGGGTT
>JAJLZY010000273.1:5526-16134 GCA_030564885.1 Metschnikowia kofuensis (nom. inval.)
AATGAAAGAATGAAAGAAAGAAAGAATGAAAGAATGAAAGAATGAAAGAATGAAAGAATGAAAGAATGAAAGAATGAAAGAATGAAAGAATGAAAGAATGAAAGAATGAAAGAATGAAAGAAAAACGACCTATCGAGAAATGATGTGATTGTAAGTGACTTAATATGAAGAATGCCATTATGTGAGAAACGAGATGATGTAAAGAACAAAAGAATGAATCATATGAGAAGTGAGACAACTTTGAAAGAAGAAGTAAGATGGAGATACGAATGAGTGATGAGAGCTAAAGCTTCTTCCACAACTGATTAATACACCTTATGAACCTCAATGCACCTAAGCAGCAGGTTTGGAGCACGAATTTCTCGAACCTTCAATGAATCAAGAATAAATGACACTTTGATTAGATTCCCTTTCCTTATCTGATCACGACAGCGCAAATCCTCATGATTCTGAGCCCGATAGTCGCCATGAAATGTTGTGAGGACCGACTTCTCCCACTTGAAATAACTAGAAAGCAAGTCAAGAGGATGCATCCTCTGTTGAGAATAACACAATTCATCAATCAACTTTGACCCTCAGGAAATCAATGATAGAAGTAATAGGGGGTTGTTAAGAGACAGCAAGGCAGACACACTCAGGCCCAGAAATCACCACCTCAGGCTCTCAAAGTTCTGTTTCTTATCATCGCACTCTCTGGCACTCTCTGGCCCTCTCTCTGGCCCTCTCTCTAGCCCTCTCTCTGACCCACTCTCTGGCCCACTCTCTAGCCCTCTCTCTGACCCACTCTCTGGCCCTCTCTCTGGCCCACTCTCTGGCCCACTCTTTGCCCCACTTTCTGACTTAACCCTCAAATTCCTTCACAAGTTCCAACACTAACTTCCATCACAAACTCCATTACAACTTCCATCACGTGGGCTATCGCCTGGCCCACCCGTCCAAATGCGCCATGTCGTCCGGGTGGATCTCGTCGTTGATCACCCCGTAATGGTCAAAAAGACTCCATCTATGGGTATCCTCCATGTCCTTGACATAGCTCCTCTGGATCTCCGTAAGGGCCTCGCTCTCGCTATACTGCCGGCCGTAGCCGGCCTCCAACACACTCTGCCACGTGGCCTTGTACACGTCGAAGGTCCCCTGCACCAACTCGATCTTGTCGTCGAAAATGAGCACCTCGCACAACGCACGGATGTCGCTGGTGCCCAAGTCGATGTTGGTGATTTTGTGCGAGATGATGAAGTCCATGATCGAGTCCAAGTTGGCAAAGCCCGTGTGGTGTGCCGGGAACACGCTCAGGAAGATGTTGGTGTTGGGCGCCGGGTCCTGGAACGCCGCCGGGAACGTCTTCAGCGAGATGTACCGCCAGATCACCGTCAAAAGCGAGTCGATGAACTCCGTGTCGAGCTCGCTGTCGGTGAACCAGGGGCCTCCCGTGACGTCGATGGACGGCTGGAGGTTGTAGAGCATATAGATTTTCCGAGTCGGGTGTTTCACCGACTTGATCGACTTGATGTACCGCTGCAGCTCCAACAGCTTCAAGCAGCGCATGACGATGTGCTGGTGCATGTTGGTCTTGGCCTTGAGCGTCTTGGTCCAGATGCCCTCGCGTCCCGAGGCCTCGATGTAGGTGTAGATCATCTGCTCGTCGTCGTTCATCGAGGTGAGTTTCTTGGTGTCGGCCAACGAAATGACCTGGAACCGCAAGTCGTCGCCGACCTTGACCAACTTCATCATCTTGCGGTCGATGAGGCTCTGCGTCAGCCCAAGGAGCTTGGCCAAGTCCTGCTCGTTCATGAGCTGCTTGAGCTCGTCCTGGGTGAACAACTTGGACGCGGGCGACTCGCACATCCGCAGGTACATGAGGTCTGCCTTGGTGTCGGCCATGATGGGGTACTTTGGGGTACTTTGAGGTACTTTGGTTTCCGGGGGTTGGGGGATGTTTCGAAGGAGGTCTTTGGAAAGAGGTCTTTGGAAAGAGGTCTTTGGAAAGAGGTCTTTGGAAAGAGGTCTTTGGAAAGAAGTCTGGTCTTTGCAAGGAGCTATTTGGAAAAAGTTACTTGAAGTGATCCTTTCAAACGAATTGAGCTGACGAGTTCAGTTAGTGACCGGATCAAAGAGTATGGCAGCGTATGGCAGCGTATGGCAAGGTGTGGCCAGATCGGAACAGTATACGAAAAACAACTGAGATTGTGTGTCTTTGAAATGGAACTAATAATCAAAAGACTGTTTCTTGTTCTAGTTCTTTTTCTTGTTCTTTTTCTTGTTCTTATTCCTTTCTTCTGGAGATACTTTTGTGCCCGAGAACGTGTCTATCTTTTCAGTTCTTTTCAGTTCTTTCCAATTGAGAGGTTCTGAAAGCACGGGTCTATGCGTAGGGCAGATCGAGAGAAATAAAAAGACAATAGAGGCTCGGTATATAAGCTCTATTCTATCCTATTATTATATATATTTTCTTTTGATCAAATCGAGCCGGGAACAGAACCAGTTTTTCCGGATGCCTGCAATTATTTCTGGAAAGTGGCACTAGTTGGCACGGTTCTTGTATTGTTTTTCACCTCCCAGTTTCTTCACCTCTTTGGATAAGTAAGGATACGCGCAGATCACGAAGGTTTTTTTTTTATGACTATTTTTTGTGATGTGCGATGATCAGGATGGAGATGGAGGACCGAGATGGAGTCTGGAGACGGAGGCTGGAGATGCACGCACAATACTGAATACTGACTGTAGCGTTGAAGTTCTGATACTCCGCAATCCGAGCACTAAGTGTGCGCGAGAAACGTTACTTTACCCGAACCAGGTGACAAACCAAGAAATCTTTTAAAAGAAAGCGCACCTTGGGCAACGCACACTCGAGACGAGGGCGCTTACAGTGACTTTTTTTTTTTGAGTCGAAGTTCATACCGTTAGCCGGGAAGTATTCTTAGGTAGAGATCTGAAGTTGAGAGAGCTACTCTCAGAGGTCTGTGAGTAAGAGATAACTCCCACAAGGACTAGGGGAAAGCATATATTTCTACATAGATCTGACAGTGACATAGCTCATTCCGAGAAGTTCAGATCGAGATTCTTCTTTCATAGGAACAGAAACGAGGACCTAGGCTTAGGAGACGGATGCCTAGATCCAAGCAAACAGGCCAGTCTTTCCATTTTCAAAGTGCACGATTTACGGCATAAGCAACCTTTCGAACGCCTCATAATATAATCAGCTATTTTTTTCCAACTGATTTGTCCCTATTCACATGTTGAGCGATCCTGAAGACCAGCCGGCGCTTGTATTCAAGCCGAGGTTCAAATCTAAAAAGAAGGCTGCTCTGAGTAGGCGTAGAAGACGCCATTCTCTGGATGAGGAGGAAATCGGAGGGGGTGAGAGAGTAGGGAGTCAGAGAGAAGGAAATCAAACACCCGTTTTTGGCACTAGCTCAGGGGCAAACACTGCGGACAATTTGAATGAAAATGGGAGGCCAAATGGAAGCGGGAGACCAAATGGAAGCGAAAGGCTAGATGGGAATATGAAGAATCAGGAAATCGGCGTAAATCCCCATACTCCTGTTTTTATTTCAGCGCAGACATCGGTAAAAAACTCGAATCTACTGCGAGTCTCCCGCTGGGCACGATACTCGGCCCTTACACAAAATCAAGGATCGAACAACGAAGCACATATCGATGACGGTTCCCATGATATGGCAGTTGACGATCAGATAGATCGTGTGGGTTATGAAAGAATCCGATCACCTGGTAGAATATCCCGTGATTCTGCAATAAAAACCATCGAGCATGGCTCTGATTTAAAAACCCATCGAGTCGCTTCGGGTGAGGTTCATGACAATTCCTGGAATGGTGGGCCAGATCCAGCGAGAATCCAGAGTCCGAATTCTAAGATACATTTCGATACCCTGGATCAGAACCCAGACCTTGGTCTCCCTTTTAACCCATCACTCCAATCAACAGAAGAAGCCCCAGCATACGTGGAAGCCACCTCACCAACCTCCGACCCACGCCAAGCTCTTTCGTTCTCCTTATCGGAAAACAAAGCATTTACAGTATATCAGCCCTCATCCTCCACCTTTCTGCTCCGCGAACTGCACTTCAGAGATTCCCCATTGGAACCTGTTTCCACTCGATCGGAATACGCCGACAAATATGGAAATGTTTCGGATGACGAGCCGAGTTATCCAGCACGCAACGTGAATGTCAGTGATGACGATGTTGGAATGGTCGACTTTGAGCTCGAAACTGGGGCCCAGGCGCCTCGTGATTTGGGCGACATGTATGACCTGGAGCTATCCATAGACGATGGCGAGAGTCCGCTTAAGCCCAATTATCAAGACATTCCAGACCCCTCGAAGATTTTGGCTGGCCTCGTGGAAAGAATGGCTATCCTAGATTCCAGCATTACTCTTAGGCAGAACAGGAAAGAGGCGTTAGCTCAGTCTCTTGTCGACCTTCAGAATCAGAGGCGAAACATTCTCGCAGACCTATGATTTCACGAGATTTCTGAGAGAGACATGGATGTGATTGTGCTGAAAATTTGTGGTGAGTTCATCGTGGAATTGGAAAAATTATGTTTATTGTTGTTATTGAGCCCACCCCAACACTGCTTCGAAGCTGTTGTTAGCATAATGGCACTTCAAGCCAAGCACACAATGTTGTGCAATGAAGCATGAGAGATCTTGACCTGATTCCAGCATAACAAGTTGAGGCTTGAGCAGGGTCGGAGTGAGTTGTATTAGGTTGTTCGGCAAAACATGGGTTTCATAAAAGCTACTCATCTAAGTCTTCGCAGATCTGTTCTTTTTCAAATACTCTGGGTTGTTGAAATGAACCAAATGCAAACTCGCTTTGAGGGTAGGTCACTTCAAAACCTGGTCCTGAATTTGTCGAATTGCAAAGAATTGTACAGACAATAGCCTGAGGATCATGTGCCCAATTAAATAAATACAATTGGTTAGTTTTCACATTGGGTTGTTTATGGTCGTGATACCCCTCTAAGGTTGAAATTCTGAGTTGGAAAAAACATTTCTCGAGATCAGAGTGGTACACTTAAAAACTGACTGAGACACTAGATGATGATGAAACAATTTTTATCTACGAGATGTCGTGCGTCCATGGTGTTAAAAACACTTCCCCTAGATTACTGGCATCGAGAAAAAAAAAACCTGCTCTTGTATTTGGAAAAGTCTCCTTATTCGAGCGTCACTTATCTCAATTCAATAAGTTACTTGCTTCTTGTGCCCTGCGTGAATACGCTTATTGCACAAAGCCATTGTATTTCAAGATCCGTCGATTTTCGATGAGTGATTCTGAAACATATCAGAACCGAAGTTCTAAAGAACTGGATATTTGATTGTTGGTTGTTTTGCAACTAATATTTAGTGGCGTTTTTCTCGATCTGGCTTTCGAAGATCTACCAAGCAATTTCAAAAAGGAAATACAATGGAATTGAGGTTTCGGACCAAACTGAGTTCGGAATGATTTCTTTCAAGAGTTCATTCAATTGCTACCCCACCTAAACACAATAAAGAACGCACGAACGTCGCACCATTTCCTCTTTCAATTTCAATTTCAAAGAATAGCTTATGGACTCGGGTTGATACAAAACGCGGTGGATTCCTCAACCCAGGAAGAATTAACGTAATTTGAGCAAAAGCTAAGACAAACATCGCGAATGTTCTCGCAATTATCAGTGTTCACGTCGATCATTATTCTCGGGAACCTGTTCGTGAAGTGTCATCTAATAAAATCCGAAATTCAAGCCAGAGGGTTGTCGTTTGAGATCCGTCCGATCGAACAACCAGATTCCATTTACAACAATAGACAATTCACAGTGCAAGAGTCTTTAGAGAGAGATCAGATTTTTCTTGCGCAGAAGGCAGAAGTAGAGATAATCTTTTTCCATGAAAAATTATTAGAATATGTTGAAGATGAATTGTTCCTCAGCGCCAAGTTTCAGGATCAGTCAGATACGCTCGAAAAAGGGCTCACTATGATAACTTCTCTTGTGGAAACAGCAGGAAAATTTAACGAAGGGTTGTTGGGGCGGCTCAGTTTTGTCAGGAGCATGTTCCAAATTATGGTCAGCATGGCACACTTGATGGACTTTTACACCGCTGAAAATGGCAAGGCTCAAGAGTTAGTCCACAAGATGGCGCACCTCAACGTGAAAATTGTGAGTTTGTTTGACTCGTATGCTGAACCAGACATTCGACGGCCTTTGTTCAGAATCCAAATTGCGGATTTCGAAATCGAGTTATGGTCGTTGGAGATCCAGTTTGATTCAATCGCCGATGTTGCTATGAGTGTTCGTGTGAGTTTCGAAGCCCTCAGATTGCGAGCCATCACGCTTTTTGCAATTCTCACGAAAGGACTACCCTTTGAGGATTAATGTTATTGGGGATGTCAGTCTTATTGAGGATGTTACATTTGAAGTCAACCGCAAAGCAGATTTTTAATAAAAAAGTCTCCGGTACAGACCCTCATGCGTTGCCCAAATAAACACGGTGAAATGAGTGGGGTGATAGTGTCGAGCCAGGCCTCAGCCTCATTCATTCTATTGTCATTTCTCATATTTTGATTGCCTTGTTTTGTGAGCTGCCTCAGCCCTAGTAGCGGAGCCATCCAAATGAATGCAAATGTGAGTGCAATTTTTACCTGAGCCAAATTCATTCGGAACCAGGGCGAAATATACAAGTCCAGATTACTTTGAGACGCCTCGCACTGGCGAGAACACGGTCCGCATCGCCGAAAACGAAATACTGCTTATTTTCCCGACATGGAACTAGATATTTTTCATAATTTTGAAGATGAAGCAGTATAACTAGCCTTCTTTTCATTTAAAGGGCGCTCAGGCATCGAGATCAAAAGATTTTCTCTTCAGCTTCAAACAACGGTGTCACATGAGATTCACAATTGCAGTGATTGCGGCCGTTTTTATTTCTTTCGTGAGCACAGCTTTCACGGGTAAAGATTATGGATTAATATTTGGGTCCACTGAAGAGGACATCATCAGCGCCAGCAGTGTCTACAGTTGCACCAACCAATCAGCTTATGAACGCACTGCCCAACTGTTAGAAAAATTCTATGGTCACTTAAAAGCATTCTGTTTGACTGGAGATTTTCTCGTCAATGAGTTTGACTGGGCGGCCAAAAAGCTAGAAAAGCTTTTTATGAAAATCTCCAACGCTGTGGACAGTTTGCAACCATGTGGGCGGATCATGCAACAGTTTCAATTTGTCAGTGGTGCTTTCTATACTATGTCCGGGTACTTGCTATATAGCAAAAACGATCTGCCGGAAGTTGACGAGTCATGGCTCATTATGAGAGACTTGATCAAGCTCAACGTGGCGCTCTACGGCATGTATGATTCAAAAGGACAGCCGGTGTTTGAAAGCAAATACTACGCATTGAATGTTTACAAGAGTTTTGAGGTATTGCACCATTTGGAGGATAAGTATTGGATCGCGGAGAACAAGACATCCGAAGATTCGAAAATGTTCGAGAAGCTCTTCGATCGGGCCACCAAGGCTTTGTTGCAATTAGAAAGCCATGTGACGCGAGCATTCTAAAAATTACTTGGTCTCGCGAGGATAGGTGAAGAATTCAATGGGGTGAGATTTCTGGATTGTGATTTTCGTACTGGTTCTTGGACCCTTTTCAAGGAGGCTCCACGAATCTTACGACAATTGCTCAGAATATATGAAAATATTATGTCACACGTTGATACTCTCACTATTCATACAAAGTCTGAACAATGACATGACAAAATTATGCAAGCATCTTCACCAGATTTATCTGCAAAGAGATCGATGTCAACGCGAATCTCAACTCTTGAGAAGTGACCTCTGTGTGAGAAAGGAGAATATTCACGTACTTGAGTTCGAGCCCGGTTTCGAGCCTATTCTAATGAATACACAGCGGACTCATGACAACTTAGCCAATTTTCAATATTTTTTTAGCGTCAGATGTGTTTGAAGTCATCTCACAAGTATTATGGCTTCATTTGTGTACAATTTGGAGTATGGCGGATGACTGAAAGCAAAGGGGTACTCACAATCTCAGACGATTCTGTAAAACCTGGACTCTTTTTGTTCGAAAGAAAGTATTCGGATCGAGTCAGGACGGTAGGAGGCACGAGCAGAGTCAATATGAAGAGAACGAGCACCTGGAAGAATACCAGAGAAGAAGAGAGAGCGAACTTTATACGAAACAAATGACAAAAAGGAGTCTTGGCAAAGAGGATGAAAAACTAATAGGAGATAATCAACAATAATGAGAGATAAAAAAGGAATTGGAAGTTGAAGCAAAAATGGGAATCAATAGACAACAGCATGGTCAAGTGAAACGTGAGAAAAGTAAAGATGAAAGCAAAGAGAAAGGAAAACAAGATGAATAGAACAATGACAAGCAGAGCCCATACGAGATTCATCTCAGATAATAATCACCAAAGTTAATAAAAGATATTTTCTTTTTTCCAGGAGCATCGTCTCTCATTCTTTTTCAGTTGGCCTCTTCTTTTTTTCTTGAATCAGCTTTTTCAAGCCCCATTTGTTCACGCGACAAGCCATTCTCTCGAGCGTGGCGTGGCCAATCATGCCGTGGTCGTGCGCGTGCCGAAAGATCTCGTACCGCGCTTAGTCTCCACCGATTGCCCGATCGGGAATGAGTCAGAGCCCAGCCTGCTGTTTCCTATAAATTCCAATCCATCTTTCTCTGCACCCAGCCAAATAAAAATAATTCCTTTCCCTTCACAATGTTCAAAAGATACTTCAGTTACTCCATGGCCAAAAAAACCACCAGCCCCGTCTCTGCTGCACCACGCCACTTGGTAAGCATTTCGCAGCTCTCGGCCGAAGAGTTCGGTGCCTTAGTGTCGAAAGCACAGCTGCTCAAACACGTGGTCAAGACCAGCAACTCGGCGGAAATCAAGAAAAACCACGAGAAGTTGCTCGGGAAACTCGTCGCACTCCTTTTTTCCAAGCGGTCCACCCGAACCCGAATCTCATCTGAAGGGGCCGCAGCCCATTTCGGGGCCCAGCCCATGTTCTTGGGAAAAGACGACATCCAGCTCGGCGTCAACGAGTCGATGTACGACACCACCAAAGTCATCTCGCTGATGACGTCATGCGTGTTTGCACGTGTCAACAAGCACCTGGAGATCCAGGAGTTGTGCAAGCACTCGTCGGTGCCCATCATCAACTCGTTGTGCGACATGTACCACCCGCTCCAGGCGATTGCGGACGTTCTCAGCATCAAAGAGGCGTTTGGGCGCACCCAGGGCCTCAAGTTGGCGTGGATCGGCGACGCCAACAACGTCATCAACGACTTGGCCATCGCCGCATTGAAGGTCGGCATCTCGGTGTCTGTGCTGGTGCCTGCCTCGGTGACCTTCGAGCCCACGATCGTCCGCGAGGCCGAGAAAATCGTGTCTGAGAGCAGCGGCGCGGTGACGTTTGAGGTGGTGAACGAGCCGCTTGCAGCGTTGAAGAACGCCAATGTCGTTGTCACAGACACGTGGATTTCGATGGGCCAGGAGGCCGAGAAAGCCGAGAAATTGCAGCAGTTTGCAGGATACCAGATCACCCAGCAGATGCTCCAGGCCGGGGAAGTAAGCGGGGACTGGAGATTCATGCATTGCTTGCCCAGGCACCCGGAGGAAGTCGCGGATGACGTATTCTACAGTGAGAACTCGATTGTCTTCGAGGAGGCGGAAAACCGGTTGTACGCGGCGATGGCCGTCATCGAGGCGTTTGTGGTGAACAAGGGCGACTTGCTTAAGTAATGGGCTGCATGGTAACGAGACAAGGATAGGGCTAATAATGAAATAAACTAAATCCAGATTGTATTGTACTCTAGTGTATCATATTGCATTGTGCTTTCGTTAATTCTTTTTTATTTTTTTTATAATTTTGATCCCGTGCCGTTGCTGAAGTATGCACCCCCGTCGTTGCTGGTGCAGATGCATGGGGGAGATCTGACATATAAAGCACTTTACACATGATGTTTCAGTAGGCGCTTAGGGGCAACAGGCCGGGCCGACCAAAATTTCATGATATTTCGGAAAAACCTCATGCGACACGCAGGCACTTGCAGGAAAAAGTGATATCATTTGTCGTAATGGCACATGCGACGTGCGGCCTGAAAATTTCTTACTAAGCGGAAAAGCAATACAAGCTTTTAAGGATGGCTCGAGCCATAGGGTCTTCACCAGGCCCAACCATCGTGAGTATTTGGCCTTTCACATTTTCACAATTTTTTCCAGTCTTTTCTTTTTTTTCAAAATGTCTTCTCAATTATTTTTTCTTCTTTATTGTTATGAAGTGAGGCTCGTGGAAAATTTGCCGTTTACGGTAAAGCAAAACAACATCGACGTGTGAGAATGTCGCGCGACACACAGCCTGGTAGCAAATAAGAGAAAAAAGCCAGAGGCAAGCGACATTCGGTCGTAAACAAGCTCGTGAGATCCGAGATCCAATTTCCAGATCCGGCGGCGATGAAGAAAAATGGACCAGCTGTCAAAGTTTATGCTTCTTATTTGGTCTTTAAAAGAGGAGCGTCCTCTTTTAAAACGGATTAATATTTCATGGGAATGGCTCATTTAGACAAGTCCGGCCGGGACCC
>JAJLZY010000274.1:0-16028 GCA_030564885.1 Metschnikowia kofuensis (nom. inval.)
CGCCGCTTATATTCCTCCATGGAATCTTTGGCCTGCGCTCAAACACGAGATCTGTGGCCAGGCAACTTGCCAACACCATGAGCAGAGACGTGTTTTGCCTCGACCTCCGAAACTTTGGCGACTCACCACATGCAAAAAGACTCGACTATCCGGCGCTTGCTGCCGATGTGGAGCGGTTTGTGGACGAGCAAAAATTTAAACAGAAACCGATCTTAGTGGGCCACTCCATGGGCGCCAAGACCGTCATGGCCTTGGCCTTGCGCCGCCCGGAAATCCCCAAAATGGTGATTTCGGTCGATAACGCGCCCGTGGCCACCCTTGCGGTGCAGCTGCTGTTCCCAAAGTACATCCGTCAACTCAGGTACTCGCTTGAGGTTGAGAAACGCACGAAAATGAGCGAGGTGGATGCAGACTTGGCGCTAGTGGAGCCCGTGAAAGAAGTCCGGCAGTTCATCTTGAAAAACGTGAAATCAGGGCTGAAAACCGACGTGTGCCGCTCGAAAATCCCACTCGAGATCATTGCAGATGCCGTGGTCAAGGGAAATATCGCCAATTGGCCATATGACCACCAGGTGGCAAACTGGAGCAAAGGTCCCACTTTGTTCATCAGAGGCACCAACTCGAACTACGTTCCAGACGAAGCCATTGCAGACATCGCCCATTACTTCCCTCAATTTGAGGTCAGAGACATTGAGGCTGGGCACTGGGTGATCAGCGAAAAACCTGCCGAGTTTATGGATGTTTTAAAGGAGTTCGTGGAGAGAAAAGAGGATGGCGAGGAGCCAGAGTTATGAATGGGCTATTCGAGAGATTCACGAGAAAGGGTGGTAAGTCAATTGGATTATGAATGGTTCAAATGCTTGACTCTTTCAAGTACGAAGCAAGGGAATGACTGTTTATGTGAAAATGGAGTTTATGTTTCTTCTCTTTGAGAGTCGCCAGTTACCATGAAAAGAGTGTCGACTCGTATAAACTGGGTCCGAACATCAAGGGGGTAAGTTTTTATTCGAGCTGGGGCTTTCAATGTTAGTTCTTTGCTTTCGATGGACAATGAAGAAAGTGTCTTGTTACTAGATCCAGTTTTTACCGATCGAAAAAGCTCAATCCTTGCTGTATATAGATGTCTGAAGGAAAAAGGAAGGAACACAATAGACGAACAAAACCATGGTCTTTACAAAAATCACAAGACTTTCAAGTGTAAGAAATCTGGGCACATATAGATTCAATTCGTGCTAATATCGAGGCTTAGCTCAATGCTTCCGAGGATAGCCCAGTAATCATGTAGACAAGTACTGCAAGGTAATTTTCATACTCAATTATGATTTCCAATGTCGAGAACGAAATAAGTACAATAATTCCTTCTTCACAAGAGTGAGTTTTCACACCACCGACAAACTCATGATACTCCACAAGTACTTGATACGTTCGTGTAGCCTTTGGCAGGATCATTCGTTTCAATCTTCAAGCAAACAGAATGAGCCAGTGATAGTTAAGATTGAACAATTCCCGTTTTAAATTATCAATTAAATCAGGTACGATTGAATATTAGTCATTTTGAAAGTATAAGGTTTGCATTGTTCTTGTTTCGCTTATTTAATCTTCAAGACGACTGTTCTCTTCCAAAACCGTGTGATTACTGCTCTCATTTCGCAGGCTCCCACATTACCTCTTCTCTGATTTACTTATCAGACACCTTCAATGATTTTGTGACGTCATCGTAGATATCAAATCTTCTCTGGTAGTGGACCGGAATCCCGGAACGAGCCGCGGGAAGCAACTCCTTGTCAAGCTCCGCGTACAAAACCTCCTCTCCTTCCCCAGCCTCGGCCACAATTCTCCCAGATGGGTCTACAACCAAAGAGTGGCCATATGCCTGGTAGCCTGACCCTCCCACATCACGTGCTGGAGAACACAAAACTGAGAACACCTCATTATCCACGGCGCGTGCCCTCGCGAGCAAGTGCCAGTGCAAGGGCCCTGTAGTCGTGTTGAATGCACCAGGATAAAACATGGCAAATGCATTGTTTGGAGCACGTGACGCGCCCATGGCCAACTCGGGAAACCGGATATCGTAGCAGATACCCAACCCTACATTACCAAAGTCACCAAGCTTGAAAACCGTGGCCTTGTCGCCTGCACTCAAAGTGACAGACTCTTTGAATGTGATCCCGTTTGGAATATCGATATCGAACAAATGCGCCTTTCTGTGTACGGCAACAATTTCACCCTCAGGATCAAAGGTCAACGATGTGTTGAAGATCTTGTCAGAATCCAAATCTTTTTCTGGAATCGAGCCGCCCACAATAAACACCTTATGTTTTTTTGCCAAGTCCAGTAAAAACGTCGTTGTTTCGCCTCCTGGGATCTGTTCTGCATACTCACGGAACTTGTCGACGGCATAAGGAGAATTGAAACACTCGGGCAACATGACCACATCCAACTTGCCAATCTTGGACTCGGCCACTGCGGAGTCAATATACTTTGCAACCTTCGACAAGTTGGCCGCCTTGTCGGAGCCAGCCTTCAATTGCACCAAGGCGATTTTCAAGTTTTTCGCGAGAGGCGATTTGAGCACAGACATGGGGAAAAAGAGTTGTGGTGGAAAAAATGAATGGGTCTTATCTGAGAACATTTGAGATAAGCTGTGACTGATTTGGCGCGTAGATGTGGAGTCGCGCCATTGTGGAGTGGCACGTGACTCACAACCCCTTTAAGGCAGAGTCCATCAGAAGAAATCATGAATGTTTTGAATAAATGAAGTGTGTGTGTTGATTGGGGTTAGATCTCATAGCTTTAGTCATGTGTTGTGGCCTTCGGAATGAAGCCGTGATGTCTACAAAAATCTAAGAAAGGATACTCAGATCAGGGACACAGTTCGTATGCGATCATTGAAGTTGTTGACAAGAACAAGCAAAACTTATCCAGCGTTTGACATTCTTCCTTGGTCTTATCTTCATCTGTCACCTTTGCGCCGCTTATATGTTCTAGATTTTTTGAATATTGAGACCATAATCCCGAAATTCTTGGAATCGCACTTACAACATGTAGAAGGCGGAGTGACTCTCTACATCAATATGACGATTTCACACTGGACCATGAATGGTACGATCACTTTAGGAGATTATGACAACAGAAAAGTGTTCTCAAGTCCACGACGTTCCTTCAGCTCTTCGATAAGGCTTATGCCAAAAACATCTGACATCCTCCTGAAAGGATCCTTTTCCGATTCTCGCTTTCGCATCTTATAATCCCGCGATGCTAAGTCCTCGACAACCATGCAGCTTGTCATTCACAGATCTGAGTGTTTCCGCTCAGCTCAAGTGTTTCCCGAGTCGTCAGATGAGACTCTTCTCAGATTCAGCCCAACTCAGTTTTAAAAGTCCACTACTGTCTATCTCTAGCTTTGCAGCTGCTCGACTGCATTGGAATCAAAACGTGAAGTCTCCTTCAACCACTTCAAGTGCGGGATGAACACCTCCTTGCACCGTTTCTCGTTCTTCTCCAACTCGTCTCCAATGTACCTCAAGAAGTCCCCGGCCCACTCGTCTTCTCGCGATAAGCCTGTTTCTGAAAGGTTTCCCTCTTTATCGTAATAGTCTTTGCACACACCTTGCACGAAGAATTGCTGGAGGCGCAAGTCGAAGTCGTAGCCCAAATTATCATAGATCGTCTCGTACATGCGGATATGCGTGACGCCATCCTTGTAAATGAGGTCGTGGTTGTCGTAAAGCCAGTCTGTGTAGTATTTCGGATACGAGCAATGCATGAACACTATGGGCGCGTCTTCGCTAGTCTCTGTTGATGTGACAGGGTCGTAATGGCCCAAGCCTTTGGACACAAACCTGTTCTCGTCCTGGCTGTTGTACCCTACCCATTTAAACTGCTTTCTCGTCTGGAAAAATGGCTCTTTAAGTACGGCAGCGGCAGCAATAAACGTCTCCTTGTCACCTTGCCCCGCGCCTCCCTGTGTCATCAAGGGGTAGTAGTAATCTGGTCCATAGATGTTATAGTACAAAGCGAGGAGCATTGTGCGAACATGTGAGGTCTTGTTAATCATGAGTACCCCGGCCTCTGAGGAAGGATTGGGCAACGTGTTTTCGAAATCGTGGAAATTTGAGTCTGCAAATGTGAATTCCGATAAGGGCTTCAACTTTCCTGAAGGCCCCTTGTGCTGATCGTCGTAGTCCGAGTACCGCACTTTGTTTTCTTTCACAGGCAAATCGGCGATATCGTGGAACTTTGGGTTCGTGGTCCGCGACCAGTTGTCGGGCCACAAGATAAGACCCTTACTTTTGAAAAGGCTCGAGTCAAATAAATATTCGATGTTTTGGGTCGGGAACAAGTCCGAGTCCAAGTACAACACATTACCAAACTTCGATGTGAGCACTGCAAGCATCTTGAACTGGTACCCGCCGAGTTTGAACTTCTCTTTTAAAGTGCCTGCCACCTCTGGGTCAAGCACATTACACCTGGCGTTGTATCTTGGCAAAATTTCCTCACAAAATCGCGTTTCATACTCGTCTTGAGATGGAATGAAGACTTCGGCTGGCAACACACCACCGGAAAACCTGATCTGCTTGATCACGAGGTACGAAAGCCACGAGTACTTGCCACCGCCGATCAAAACGTACCCTTTTGAGTTGACGTAGTGGTTCCAGCCTGGATCCAGTCTGCGAAGCTCGCCGAAAGTGTCGATTTTCACGTTCTCAAGCAAATCAGGGATATATTCGTGCACAATGCCATGGTGTGACTTGTGAAATGCGTCCACGGTCTCTTCTGGGATCACAAGGATGTTTTCGAGGTACGCCTTGGAGAAAAGAAAGTGGCGGTCATTGCTGCCGAACTGCACGGCGCGTTCTGTATGGAATTTCTCGTTGATCAGCGGCGCGTTGATCGCGTACTTGTCCAAGTTTTCGAAAAAGCGGGCAAGGGGCACTTTTGCCGCCGGCTTGGAAAACAACTTTGTGGTTGTAATCAGCCCTGGCAGAGTGACGTGTAACAAAACGAGGAACCCAATAGTAGCCGCCACGGCCAACTTGATTAGATTTGTTCGGCGCGTAAGCATGGCTGTAAATTTGGTATATATGTGGGCAAGTAAGATGTATACGGGCCAAAAAGTCGGGGAGTTGAAGATCAAAAATTCGCCCAGTTGGCGAGAGCAGGAAAGGAAAGAATAACGTGTGTTGGGACTCGAAAGAAAAAGTGATCGTTTGCTGGATGTATATGTAGTGCGAATCGCGTGGTGTGGTATCTAGTGGACGGGACGGCCCCACGCAACTTAAATCTTGAGGTACCCGACAGATACAATAAAGTCGCTGAGAAGAAGAAAGAAAGAGAAAAGGAAAAGAGAAGAAGAAAGAAGGGGAAAGGAAAAAGAGAAGAAAAGAATAGAGAAAGAATAAAAAAATAAAGCGGAAGAGAGAAAACTGGCGGTTGACAATCTTATGAAAATTACGAGGGTGGTTCAATGGCAACTGACTATTTATGGACCGTAAGTCTGGGGCTTGAGTGTAAATTGATAGGCTTAGCTGGGCCCCGTCTCTCGAGAGTAGAGAATTTGATCGCGGGCCAGGGATTGGGGACTCATCCGGGCCCCGCGCCCTGTTGTTAGTTACGATCAAAATCACTCTTATATCACAAACTTTGATATGGATAAAGTTTCTTGTGTTATTTTGAGTAAAGGGATAGAGCCAGTCAAAACGTGAGTCATTATTTTTGAAAGTTTTAATCGATGACTCCTTTTTTCAAAAAAGCAGATATATTTTTCGATGGAAGAGAATTGCTGGGTGGAAGCCTGTAGTTGACTGCGAAACCATCAACTGGCTGACTTTGATAAGCGGGTTGAGTATGACCGTAATTATGACTATCGAAGCCATTATTACTGGTTATAACAAAAGTCTTTTGCCATTTAAATAAAAATATATTACCAATTCACAAAAATTACTAAATCACTTACAATACCGCCTAAGGGTATGAAACTAAATGCGCTGTAGCCTGTCTCTTTTATCAAGCTTCCAGTATGAATGAAAATGGCGAGAACAAATAGAAGGAGAAGAAAGAAAAAGAGGAAGAAAAGAACGAAAGGAGAAAAGAAGAGAAAAGAAAGATAACAGGACCGTTCAAGCGGGTGTTTGAAAGTAAAGAAAGGATTTTTGTGGTAAGAGGAAAGAGCAGAGCCGGTACTAAGTTGCTTTCGTCTGTGCGCTAACTGAACGTGCGACGTGCGAGTAATACTTACTTTTGGCCAGCCTCAAAAACAACTTGTGACGTCAGCCTAGGCCGCCAAGTACGGCCAAGTACGTTCGTGCACTGTGAGGCTTTAGGAATAAAGGAGCAAAAAGTCCAAAAATATTTAAGCGGGCAGAAAGAGATAAGTCAGGCTTTTGTATTTTTTTTATCTCATTGGCATTGAGAATTGTGGCTAAGTTTTGGAAGAATGAGAGCATAAATTAGGGGACTTATATTCATGCCGTTTGATACGAAAGACAGTTGCGGAGTTGGTGGTGGAGCCTATACAGATAAACGCAGTAGGTGGGCCATTTTGCCCAAGATGTATGGTATTTTATACGAGCATGAAAGACAAAAATGAGGCCGGAACTGGAAAGTTACAAGCAAGCTCTTTTTTTTCTCTTAGAGATGGAGGGTGGAAAGGAACGCACAGAGGGCAAAGAAGTCGCTTCCAGTAAAGATGGTGGAGCATGTGATTATCTTACAGTCTCCTCATATGGTATTCTTCATACGTGTTTTTTATCACTTATCTTCAGCTCGATTATGCTGATAGGAATTTTAATTGACCTTCAGATGTTCATTTGGCTTTGCGCATCACCTTACTTCTCTACTTTTAACGAAGGTCATGGCTTCTGCAAAAAAAAAGTTGTAAAAGGTCAAAAAAAATGTGATTGTGTTTTCACGCTATCATTTCCAGCAACTACTACCTTTTTGTCTTTTTCACTGGAACTACAGAGGAGCTATAGGCACGCATAAAATTTGCGGCAAGGATTTTTTTGTACTAAATTTTGAAAGACCATTTTAGATCAAAAAACTTCAAAGAGCCAATTGCAAATTCCAGCCACCCAAATCTCACATGTTATTGTGGAAAAAAAAAAAATCACCAAGCGCATTTTCAGATCAAAGCAAATTCGTTGGCATCCGAATTCCGCGAAAAGTCGTAGATCGTAGATCGTAGATCCAGATGCAAACCCGGCCCCACACCGGAAGAACCCATTTCTAGCTTGGCATTATTAAATATCCACCGATCTGCACAGTTCCTCTTGTCCTCGAAACAAAGTCTTCCATAATGCAATACTTTTATCTCATTGAAATTATTTGAGCGGGAGTATAATGGCTTCAGGTCAAATATCAATAGAACCTATGCTTTTTTATGAGAGAATTGGTGGTCTTTTTTTTTTCTCTCCTACTCCACTGATCTATCGCGAGCATCAACAGATCAGACCTCTGCCTCTCTAACAAGCATATTTGAGCCCCTTTCATGCTCCAATGTCTTTAAAAACACCCGATTTCCAGGCCATACGGTCTAAGCCATTCACTTACAAGCTCTTTGGAATCAAGCTTGCGAAGTCAAAGTCGCCGCTTTTCCAAAACTTCATTCTTCAACACCAGGGTCTTTCTGGGCATCGTTATGAGATCCTAGAATCAACGGATGTGGCCGGATTTGTCGAGCATATCTCGGCCAACAAGGCAGTGAACGCTCAAACTGAAGATGACTTGGTTTTCAACGGAGCAGCGGTCACGTTGCCCCATAAAGTAGTCATGGCAGACTATGTTGACATTGTCGATGCCAATGCAAAAGGCGTAGGTGCCATCAACACGATTTATGTCAGATTCAGTGCCTCAGGTGTGCCTTTGAACATCGGCACAAACACAGACACCGTCGGGATCCGGGACGCGTTCTTGTATAATAGCAAAGCAGCTGTAGATGAAAACATATCCTCCCAAAGACCCGGCCTTGTATATGGCGGGGGCGGGGCCAGCAGAGCCGCCGTCTATGCTTTGCACGCCTTCTTGGGCTGCACGCAAATCTATGTGGTGAATCGATTCGCCCACGAAATCGAGGCTCTTTCGGCCACAATGAGCGAACATGGCTTCACTGGAGAAATCGTTCCTGTGACAACTCCAGAACAGGCCCAAGCATTGCAAAAGCCACACTTGGCCGTCTTATGTGTCCCGGACTACGAGCCAGAAACTCAAGAGGAGAAAACAGCACGGGCCACGCTCGAAGTCTTTTTGCAATCACCCGATAAAGGAACTGTGATAGAGATGTGCTATAATCCACGCGTGGTGACCAAACTTTATAGAGACTTTGAGGCCGGAGGCTGGAAAGTCATCAGTGGAATCGAGCCTATGATATACCAGGGCATAGCTCAACAGGTGTTGTGGACAGGCTACACTGTAGAGGAGATGCCGGTCAAAGAAGCCATAGAGCACGTTTACCAGACACTCGAGTGATCCAGGGGCGGTTTTTATAGATAATTTGTGTCGATAATTGCATTGGTGATCACAAGAGTGATACTATAAGACTTAGCATAGAGTTTGGCATAGAATCAAGAAAAACATTTAGGACGATACATAAACGATAATTTGCTGTAGATTTTCGAGAAACTGGACCGAAATGGATCAGGCAGATTCAAGAAGCAAGCCAAGGAACTCATCACCACCTGACCGGCTTAGTTTGCCTTGATCATCGCTTATAAAAAAGGAAGAGTGTGCTTCTACTGAGAAGAGGTTTGAACGTTTAGAGGCGCTATTCAGAAAAACCCTTGCTCATCAAGACGAATCTGGTTTTTAATTTCCCTATTTGCCATTGGCGTTACACAATGCTGTACAGATTATGTGAGCTCTGGCCAACGTCTGTTTCTTCAGGAATTATGATATAGTCAATTTGTCCTTTTTCTCGTTGTTAAAATCAGAAAAGAAAGAGATTATGCAGATGGACAGAAACTAAACTATGAAGCTCTTCAGACTCCTACAACTATAAGTTTCCCATTCCAGCCAAGAAATCGAGAAGATCGGTAGTATAGTGAACAAATTGACGCTTTTGGATGTTTACTTTCGCAGAACACTAGAATTTTGTTTTTTATAAATGCTCGAGGCCAGCAGTCCCGGAACGGAAACTACATGGTGCTTCTAAGAGGTTTGGCCTACATAGTCGTTGTATTATTCTTGAACTTAAAACTCCAGATTGAAAGAATAAACATACGAAGTAATTCTCGACATTTTACTAGTAAGATTAAAATTGTATTTTGTTTCCTGAACAATCAATGAAATCGGTACAACATGAATCTAGAACAAGAGTGTTTCCCTGAAGTCCGGACTCGGAAGACTCAAATAAGTGCTACAATTCCGTTGGTGCGGAAATGGAGTGAGCTTCTAGATAGTAGGATTGACCTTTCAATTTGAAAATCGGCTTACGTGCCTTGGACAAATCCCGTGGCGGAATTTTTAGTCTCTTTTTGGATTAAGTGATTGAGAATGCTTCCGCTCTGTGGTCTGTTTCGAAATTAGTTATATAGTCAATATGTAAAAGGATTGAGCTAAGGTGTTGACCTATGAGACGAGCTGCGCTTTTACAGACTCAATGAATTTATTGGAGTCTTTCAAGTGCTTTTAAATCATGAAAATACCAGCCGTCAGCGATAAAATTTGCAGAAAGGCAAAATAAAAAAAACTGGTGCTTATATTTCATCTTCCAAAAACTATCAGCTTAATTCCGTGAAAGGTATCGTCGTCTCACTTAAGCAGGCTCATTCCGTCCACCTCATCAAAGTTCAAGCTTAGCCTGGTTTTCTACAAGAAGTTTCAAAAGCTTATAAATAGCTTCTTGAAACATGCCGTTTTCGACTAAACCTTTGATGATAATCATCTTCAATGAAAATAAAAATCATAGTTTTAGCGATTCCCTATTTATCAACTTTTGTTTCATGTTCTCCGGTTTTGTTTTCAAATAATGAAAATGAAGGCACCACATTCAAATGTCAGGATATGCGTTATAATTTTGCCAAACGACACCTTTCGCGAGAGTATTTCATAGAGATAAAGGAACAAGTCTCGAGCGTTTCTCGGACCCTCGCTGGGTATTTCAGCGACACGAATATCGACTTCGCCTTATTCCAGAGCGAGAGAGGCGGCCTTGAACGACGTCTCCACTGGATTCACGAGACATGCAATGACGATACTGTGAGGGAGAAAAGCATTTGCAAAGTTCAAACTGGATATCTTGACGAAATGTTTGATGCCTTCGAATATGCGATAAGACTCAGAAGCAGGTATAGCAGACACAATTATCCTGGACTGCGAGATATCGAAGAATTGTCTAGACTACATCTCAGAATTCTATCCCTAGTTCGCTTCACAAACAAAGGAGCTGCAGTGGATGAAAATATCGGGCCCAGACTATTGGGATACGCCACGCAATTTAGGAAATTGGAGTCACGATCTATGGACGGGAATGGGAGTGAGATCAAAGGGACAAATGGTTATCTCGTCATGCGAATAAGGCGTGCAATCGAATTGGTGAACTACCTTGGCGGAGTCAATGATTACTCGAGGCGCTTCTGTCAGGTGATGTAGAACATGTAAGTTGCATAATATCAATGATAGTAGGTCGAGTGTATCTGAGTTCGTCTCAACGAGAAAAGAGAACAAACCAGACAAGAACAAATGAGACACACTATTTGACTGTGAATGGTGTTGAATTGGTGAAAATAAAGTGAACTCATACTTTTCAACAAATGTATCGCCGTTGAGGTGATGAACTTTTTTCTGACCAATGTCGAGGCTTCTAAAAAAGGCAATTCCTCCTGAGACTTGAACCAGGTACAAATCTTTGGAGTTCGTATTAAAAATTCTGTGCCAGGACAGATCAAAACCAAATATACATGAAAGAAGCCCCACTTGACTGACCAGCGCATTTGGCACTTAGCAGTGACACATCGAGACACTCAAGTTTATCTAATTTTTGCCTTCAGAACATACAGAAGAAGTATGGCCAAATTTGTCCTGATCATACAAAGTTTATTGCAAGAATCTGCGGAAGAAAATAGGAATACTGATCGATCCGCCAGTTTCAGTTCATTTATTAAGCACCTCAATGGCCCAAAATGTAAGGAGAAGACCGGTAACGAGCACTTGTTTAAACCTGTCAAGATACAGACTCGGGCCGGTCAAATCATAAAATAGAGAAGGAATACAAAATAAAAAAAAAAAAAAAATGCACTAGTAAGGGGCTGAACAAGAATACTTAGATTTCTCTCTAACGGAAAATGAGACTTTTAGGTACTCACTGTTTGATTTTAGTATAGCTCGAGTAATCCTCTTGCCTTCCCCAGTTTCTCATGCGCGCCACTCTCAACATATTTTACCTCAATCGACTCTATCAAGGTCGCGCCTCACTTTCTTTACTTCGAGTAGTTCTTTAAAAGATCTAACTTTCAGATTCTCAATTGTGTTTCTGATCAACGCTACTGACCTATTTCAAGACGCTTTCATACATTCATCGGGTCTAACATTTTGCTCAAATAAGTCACCTTATTAGATCTGGAGTCTTGCTTGGCACACTCATACCTTATTAGTTGCCGCCAGACCCATGCTTAGAAAACTCGCCCCTGTTTTTACAACCACCAGATTCATGTCAACACTCCAAAACTTACCCAAACTGAGCTCGTTTGTGGATGCGCTGATCCCAGATAACCAGATTAAGACCAAAGAGGTCGCTGCTAAAAACACTGACGACGTGATTCGAACACCTCGGATCCTCCAGGATGGCTCGTTTTCGTGGTCCTTGCCGGAACAAAGGAAGCTGTATTTGTACTTGAGCACGTCGCCCCAGGCTCTTAAAGATCTAGGGCTTGATGCCCTGGAGCCTGAAAACCCCGAGTTCAGGGAGATTGTGAGTGGAGAAATATATGCAAAGGACTATTTAAGTCTCGGTCTCCCTTTTCCATATGCCCAGGCATATGCCGGGTGGCAGTTTGGCCAGTTTGCCGGCCAGTTAGGTGACGGCCGCGTACACAATTTATTTGAAGTTGCGAAACCGGAATCTGTGGATCTGCCATCTTTTGAGCAAAACCGCAAAAAGTACGAAGTCCAGTTGAAAGGGCTGGGCAAAACGCCGTTTTCTCGGTTTGCCGACGGAAAAGCCGTTTTGCGCTCTTCAATTAGAGAGTACATCATTTCAGAGCACCTCAACGCCATAGGAATTCCTACCACAAGGGCGCTCTCGTTGACGTACCTTCCCAAAACGTATGCACAACGCCACGGGGCTGAAAAATGTGCAATTGTGGCCCGTTTTGCGGAGCTGTGGATCAGACTAGGCTCGTTTGACTTGCATCGCTGGCGCCACGACGTGCTGAGCGTCCGTCAGCTTTCACAATACGTCATAGACGAACTATTCACACTCGATTCTGGCGTGAAATTCCCGGCTTTCCACGAGATCCTCAAATCGAGGTCTGACTTATTCAGTGGCACTAGCAACTCTTTGGGAAGCTTGACTGATTTCGACAAGATGTACTTCGAAATCATCGCACGAAACGCCACCACAACGGCCATGTGGCAATCTTATGGGTTCCTCAATGGCGTGCTCAACACGGACAACACAAGCGTTCTTGGCCTCTCGATGGACTTTGGACCTTTTGCCATAATGGACAAACTCGACCGCAAGTTCACCCCGAATTCAGAGGATCACATGCTTCGTTATAGTTACGCAAATACCCCCACGGCGATCTGGTGGAACTTGACCAGATTAGGCGAGGACTTGGCGCACCTCATTGGAGCGGGAGAGAAAATGCTAAACGACGATAGCTTAATGCGTGGTGCTTACGGAAAAGATGACGAGGAGAGAATCGTAAAGAGGGCAACCAAGATCATCGAGATCGGCGGCGAGATCTACCAGTATGCTTTCACAAAGAAATACGTGCAGTTGCTTCTTCAGCGTCTTGGTTTAAACCCTCTGTTGGTGTCTGAGCAGGACCCGGATTCTGACAACGAGGCTTTGATTGCTCCCATGCTTGACATGCTCGAGAAAGTGCAGTGCGATTACAACAAGTTTTTCCTCACGTTGCAGGATGCCAACGTCGCACTGCCCTCCTTCGACTCAGAATCGTTTGCCAAGTCGATTTTGGTGGAAAATCCTAGTGAGCTCATAAACTACGATAAAGAGGCGTTGGTGGAGCAAGTCAAGAAGTGGATTGCCGTATACAGCGGATATGCACGGAAACATGGTCTCGACAAGAAGTCTAGCGAGCGTGTTAACCCACAGTTTCTCCCCAGGAGTTGGATTTTGAACGAGGTCATACAAAAGACTCAGGAGAGCGAGGGCACGGACTTGTCATATCTTCGAAAGCTCGAGAAAATGGCATTCAACCCATATGACCCATCGAAGTGGGGAGAAGAGATGAAGGACATTGAAGAGAAATGGGTTGTTCAGGGAGACGTGGGTGACGATAAAGCGATGTTGCAATGCAGCTGCTCTTCATGATCCCGCTATTATTTTAACGATTTCTGGTATAACATGAATTCTGGATAGTTGGCGCGCTTTGTGAGCCAGGTCACATATGTATGTGCCCCTTCACTTGGCAACTGCTATTTATATTCAGCCTGAAATCTCGCTTAGCAGTCCGTAAGAGGAGCTATAAAACGAACTTACCGAATTACCAGGCTACTCGGATGGAGGAGCCGACACATAAGACTTCTGATGAAAAGATGATTACGGGTGGCGGAGAAAATAATCGGCAAACTTAAACCTGAGTCACGCACAAACCTTGATCGAAGTGAATCTGCCCGAGGGAAATTTGTGCAACGTAGGTGCGTCGTCACATACCTTAGGTCATGATGAAGAAGTGGAATTGACTGAGGTCTGATTGTCTATATCTATTGCGTCCTTGGTTTAATTTGTAATAGATATAGACAATCAGCGCTACAACACGATGTGCGCTGGGCACATGCCGCTTTAATTACCAGTAGAAGTCACTTTAATAAACTTGACTTTAAATTGCTAAGGATGCGTATAAACTGATATTAATTAGTGGCCATGGCTCTTGATGGCGTCCTTGTACCCTCTTTCAAAAGCTTCCTTGGCCTTGGTTTGTCCTTTAGAGTCCAATTTCGAGATCTTCTCGTCCAATGAGTGGTCGCCAGTTGTGAAGCTTCCCAAGACCCCCGAGTGAGATGAAGAGCTGGTGTGGCCAGAAGTGGCACTAGGGGTTGCTCCGTGATGCGAGCCGTGAGTATTGGAGCTATGGGTGTTGGAACCTTGGGTGTTCGAACCGTGGGTGTTCGAGCCATGAGTTGACGAGCCATAAGCAGAAGAATCGTGGCCAGAGGAGCCAAGACCGGAGGAGCCAAGACCGGAGGAGCCGTGATTTGTTCCGTGAGTCTTGGAACCATAAGCGTCGCTTCCGTGGGAGGAAGTGTTGAAGCTCGACCCTGGGAGATCAGTACCACGTGCAGTGGTACTGTGGTCACCAGTAACAGCTGGAGCGGTGCTATGGGATGACGTGAGGCCAGTTCCGTGGGAAGAACTCGTCTGTCCGGTTCCGTAGGTTGTTCCGTGAGAGCTAGTTCCGTGAGAGCTGGCTCCGAGAGCGCTGGTTCCATGGGAGCTAGTTCCGTGAGAGTTAGTTCCATGAGAGCCAGTTCCGTAAGAGCTAGTTCCATGGGAGTTGGAACTCGCACCGAGACTTGGTCCTGGAAGGTCTGTTCCGCGTGCGGTGGTGCTGTGGTCTCCGGTCACCGCAGAAGCAGTTCCGTGGCTTGTTCCGTGGGAAGAGCCATAACCAGTAGAGGTAGATGTGCTTCCAGTTCCGTAAGCGGCAGGTGTCGTGTTGTGGCTGGTACCGTACCCTGTGCTGCCAGATGAGGCTGTCTTAGAATGAGACGAGCCATATTCAGAACCGTGGTTCTTCTCATACGCAGTGCCTGCTGCAGCGCCAGCCACGCCAGCAGAACCTGCTGCTGGTACCCCATACGAGTTGTGTCCATGGCCGGTGGTGCTGGCTCCAGAAATGCCGGAGGTAGCATGGGTATCGTATCCTGAGGTGCCGTAGTTGGAAGTACCTTGGTTGGAAGTGGTTTGGTTAGAAGTGCCATGGCTGGAAGTGGCATGGCTGGAAGTGCCATGCGCGGTGGAACCCGAGATTCCAGAAGCACTGTTTCCGTAAGAATCCTTCCCGGCGGCGGAAGATGAGTTGCCAAAGTATTTGGTCCCTGCACCTTCATTGTGGCCAGACAAGTTTTCTCTTCCAAGAGCCTGGCCAGCCTTTTTGTCGTACTCATCTCCGTACTTGGTGGCTTGCTGCTTGTAGTAGTCAGTCTTTTGGTCGACTTCGTCGGAGTCCTTGTTGCCCGAAAGCTTAGCGGAGATCTTGTCTGCGAGACCCATTTTTGATATGGAAGAAACTGATGGGCTTAGTGTTGGAGAAACGAAATACTAAGTTATGGAGGACTAGTATTTGCTGTTGGTATTTTTGATAATGTCAATTGAGCCTAGATTGAAAAGTCCGAAGTCAATTGAATAGTTATTGATCAAGAGAAAGTAAAGTAAGAGCAAAAGTGCGCTAATATATAGGTTTTTATACTGGATCGAGAGCAACCGTTGGGTGCAAATTATGTTGCTGTCGCCACAGTGCGAGGCGTGGCCTGCCCTGACTCCATGGAATTCTCACCTTTGCTATGTTCGAATTTCCTGCACTTCGCTTGTCGCTGACGTACAGGCACGCAATGTCGCGTCGTTATGCAGTCTTAACCTAACCCATACAGGCCGCCAGGTCACCGCGCAGCGTTTTGGTGTGGAGATCCGGGGGCGCGGCAGGGGTCCTGTTAGCGCATGCTAAGGCACGTGACCAAGGCAATGCTGCCTACAGAAAGTCACGTGATGTAGGCTCGTTCGAGCATGTAATTGAGGACAGAGCGATGAGGAAGAAGAGAAGAGTTTCCTTCTTCAAGGATTCGGTGATCACTCTAAGCTGAGTCCGTAGTAATTAGTTGCTAAAATACAAATCAAGAATAGAACCGAA
>JAJLZY010000275.1:0-16014 GCA_030564885.1 Metschnikowia kofuensis (nom. inval.)
GGGACATATGATCCGAGATTAAAATGATGGAGTGCTGTAAAGTCCTTTCGAAGAACCCATTCATGCTGGTACAATTTTTTCCAAAAGCTTTTCCACCTTTTCTCCAGCAGAGCTTCCGGGCAGATTTCTAATAATCTACCTGGCCGAATGACTGCAAGAGATTCCTGCCTCTCTTTGCTCAATGAGCGAAACAGGGTGTTTTCCAAAACCTTTTCCTCGATCGCTGACATCGCGAAGGTGTCAGGGAAGAACCCTCGGTGAACCGGAGTTGAAACATAAGATAGAATCCGACCAATTGGAATCGTCACTAAGCATGGAGGTTCGCTGAACTCTCGCTCCCTTTTCACTATGGTTGTCCAAGCTGTGATGTATAGTTGTTCATTAGCAGAGAAAGTCCAATGAAGGTTTTTGTGGAACCTACCGGAGCCGTCAAGTAGAAAATCGGTCCAGCACATGCGTCCGATGGCAGTAACCAGAGTTCTTTTTTTTCCATGAATGATTCGAGCCATGTGGTGTAGCATTTTGATTCGCCATAAGTTATTGTACCAATCAGAGAGATCGGACAACGTATGGAGGAGGACAGCGGCACGGTGACCTTGTAATTGAGTAGATAACTCAATCACTCCGTAGCCTCCGTTCTTAGGTCGAGCATAGAGGTTGGAGGTTCCGATGCCTCGAAACAGCCTCTGAATTTCTTTATCTAAGGTTTTGAGCGTTCGTAACGGCATGCACAGTACCAAATCTTTGTAAACCACTTTGGAAGCGACAAAAGTATTGGTTGCCATTGCTTTCGTGATGAGATCGAGGCGACTGAAACCTGCTTTAAAAGTGATGAATGGTAAATTCGACTTGAACTTTTTCCAGTCAACTCCCTGTAGGGGGAGCCCCAAGTAGTTCAATTCCTTATTTTCAATGAACGACTGTTTGAAGGGAAGGTGTTTTTGATGGCACTCTTCATATTCAAAGTCGAAACCTAGTAAATGAGACTTCTTGGGGTTGAGCCTGCTGTTGCTGCATTTTTCGTAGTTTCTTATAATCCTCGCAGTGACAGGATAGTCGTCAATATCATTGAGGTATATATTCACATCATCCGCAAAAGCGTGATATTTCATGACGTCTAAGGTGATATGTTCGTAGATGATTGGTATGCCTCGGATTCCCCGTAGTTGGCAGAGAAAAGGCTCCAAAGCAAGGTTGAAAATCATTGGGGAAAGTGGGTTTCCTTGTCGGGTGCCACATCCCATTGGAAAAGGCATTCCTGGACAATTGTTGATGAAGATTTGAGCCTCTTGATCTGCCATTATCAGCATCATCAAACGTCTCATTCGCTGTCCAAAACCAACTTTTTCCAAAACTGCTCTCATATATTTATGAGATATTCGATCAAAAGCTTTTGTAAAATCTGCCATCAAGATAGCTTGAAATTGAGACGAGTACGAATCTTGCCTGTGCTGCTTGATGAGGTCTATCATCGTGAAGAATTCCATAGTGTTCTGATCTATGCGGCGGTTTCGCATGAAGCCTCTTTGATGGGGCCCTATGAGTGAGTCTGCCACTTGTTGAAGACGTGAGGTCGCTGCTGATGAGATTAACTTGAGAGCCGTATTCGATAACAGGATTGGCCGTAGGTCTTTAATATCCACAGATCCCTCGTGTCCCAGTTTTGGGATGAGAGTGATGTAGACTTTTTTCAAACTCGCTGGGAGTTCGCCAGTTTCCATGATCTTGTTGGCGGTTTTTGTGAGAATGGGTCCCAACTCTTTCCAGTATCGCTGAAGGACTGGGTATTGAATCCCATCCGGGCCTGGTGCGGTTGATTTGTCGGCTGATTGCAAAGCTTGCCAGAGTTCCATTTCAGAAAACGGATGGTCAAGCGTAAGTCTTTGATCACCCGTGAGGCAGGCTGTCATAGGTTTTAGAAAGTCCTGAATATCAGAATCTGTTGGTTCTTCTGTACACTGGTAAAGGGATTTGTAATAATCAGATGCTAAGGCGAGCATAGTAGACGTTTTCGTAGCTGTAGATCGCTTTTCGCCATTCTCTAGGACCGTGAGGACCGTCTTGTCTCTTCGCTTCGTTTGAAAAAACGTCTTTGTGGCCGAATTCCGGTAATTTCCTTCTAATTCTGATATGTTGTCATCGAATAGTTGTCTGGCGACCTCTGGGCAAGTTTTTCTCAACTTTCCCATCAAGCGAATATATTCTAAACCATCACATTGTATTGAGAAAATGGCGTCTTCAAGCGACATATCTCGATCAATCTGTCTCGTTTTTGCTTCAGAGAATGGGGGTAGAAGCCGTCTCAAAGGAAATTGAAAACGGGCTTGTCCTATTTGAATGTCAGCTTCTTGTTCTATCTTGTAAGATATGGAGATAAGGTGATGGCTTGACACTAGTACGAGAGGTTTCTTTATTTCGTAAGAGATAGCCCTCACTCTCCACCCAATTGGAGCGTAGAGACGATCAATTCTCCGACAAGTTTGTGCCTTGTTTGTTGGGAATAGAGATATCAGCCGGTCATATTTGCAGACGTCTTCTGATTTTGAATTGAAACATAAATCTTTCACCGCGATTGACGCAGATCTTTCCAGAAGAGGGGTATTTTCCATGGAATGATTCATGTCTCCCCCGAAGAAAATCTTCAAGGATGGATATCTTGCCTTGAGATGATCAAGGCTGAATGAAATGTCTCCTAAGATCTCTGCCTGTAACAACTTATCTGCGGAAGGTAGGTACAAATTTATGAGCAAAAGTTGATCTCCTGTTGGAAGTTGGACCCTAACATCTGTGACGTATTTTTGGTGAGCTGTATCTAAGCATAGCTCATTGTGTCCCTTGGTGTGAAGAAGTTTTTCTCTGACGAACACCCCTGTTTGATTATGAGTATTAATCTCGGTGGGCGACGAATAGAAAATGAGACCAGCTCTATCCGCATAGTCTGAGATGGCTTGTAAGTTGGTCTTGTGGCCGAGGAATTCCTGGATGAAGAATATATCGTAGTCTGATGCGAGATGAGCGACAAGATGAAGAGCTTTGGTTTTTTGAATATTGAAAGACCCGATAGTGAGTCGCTCTTGTAGTTTTTTATTGTTTTTCGATTTTCTGTTGGGGTGCTTGATCCTGATAGATACAGGTTCAGGCTGTCTTAAGTCATATGACGATATCATAATTGGTAGTCAGATGAAGATGGATCCTTTTGTGTGTCCTCATGACTCAGTACAAAAGGGCTTGCGCCCAAGGTCTGAGTGGAGTCTATAAAAGGGTTGTCCATTTACAGCTGAATGTTACACAAAACTTCATATTCTTGAAGGGTGAGCCACACAAAGCCTTTGCACGCTTCTCAAACTGTCTACGATTTTTGCCCGAAGCGGCAACTAGGTGGGTATTCCGAAGCACATGTATCCTCCATTTGATAGAATTGTCACTCTACCGACTTCAGCCGAATATTGTTTGCTCATTAGCTGATTATAATATTGCTTCATCGGCAGTTTCTGAAGCATAAGGAATTACATGTTATAGTGCCTCTCACTTAAAAATCATTTATATATATCCGCCACGTCTGCAAACTCTTCTTTCTAATTATATTGCATTCTTGTGACGTGACCACGGGCTTCGAGGGTGAATGTGCTATTACCCTTGATGAAATATATTTGTCTAGTTACGCCATACTTGGCCATCTCAGTAGCCTCAAAGTTTTTTGATTGGTTTTCAATTACACCAAATATCAAATGAAACGGTTAAAAACGGTCCTTGAAGAAGCATTCACTTACCATTGTGTGCGGCATTTTTATCGGTATCAATTGCCTCGTCATCTGCTCGATGTTCAATAAAAGACGGATAAATAATTAACAAAAACATTTTGCAGCGACCAAGAGAGATGATCTCATTACTCCCGGCTCTAATTCAAGTGCATGTCCCCCACATCTAGCTGGGACTAGCAGCATTCCATTGATTTGTTGGGCTCGACAATTTCACGAATTTTGATTGATGATCTTCGTTTTCGAGTAGTAAGCAATGCGTCCCATGACTCTGATAGTTGTGCCGTTGATCGCTGCAATAAAATTTACTCAATGGAAATGAAATACCATAGTTAGGTGGCGCTCACGCAAACAGCGAGTATTTCTCGTTTAATCAAATTATATTGGATCGTCAGATCGTATCTCTTGAGATGCTCGAAGTCTTCTTTAAAAGCCGGACTAACCTTTATACGCTTCATTCTTAGGCTATAGTAATATCGTCTCTTTATTTGGGCAAGCAAATAGTGCACAATTTCTGGATGAACTGTGCTCTGAAACAGGCTAAGTCCTTTTGTTATTTACGGGAAATAATTTTTTTTTCTTATTTGAGGAAAATCATCGTATTGGGTACCACTGAAGGAAGCAAAACACAGATCACAGTATCACTAACCAAAAACTGTAAAGAAATAGCCTGTAACAGATCGCAAAATTGGCTCAGGTGAGAAGGTGCAAACCTGTCACAAAATTGGCTCAGGTGAGAAGGTGCAAACCTGTCACAAAATCTCCCAAAGACGATGTGAGTCCCCTCGCAAAACTTCTACCCATAACCCATGTCAGCAACTTAAAAAAATCAACCAAATGCTCTTTTTCCATAAATTATGTGTTTTCAAAGGAACGTGACCATAGTCCATTTGACAATGCGGGAAGACGTACATTTGTCTTTGCCTCTCGGTCCCTGAGCCAATAACTCCTGCGACAACTTGATCAAACCAGGAAAAGTTACTTGAGATGGCAAAGAAAAGTCTAAAGAAGCTGTTTTTTTTTCGTTAGTGCAATGGAGCTTGAAAGCCGATCTCTTGCCACCAGAAGCTTAAAATCTTATTCCCATCGTAGAGGTGGGTTTACTTCTGATTGCTATAACAGTATTTAAAACACAACCTGCATCAAATCGTGACTCCTCACAATCATCATCCTGAGTTGAAATATGAGAGCCGTAATTGAATAGGTACATGGCGGTGAAATTACTTCACACCAGCCATTCTTGTTTCTATAATTCTTTCCAATCTTTTCCCCAGTATTTCATCGCCTCTTTTGCGCCTTGACCTCAATTGTTTTTTTTTTGCCTGATTCACCTGATTAAAGGACTGAAACTATAACGAAATTATATGAGATTCTCACGCAGAAATTCTCTGGTTTTAAACTTTAAGAAATTTAGGAAACTATATACATTTAAATGTTGAGCAGCCATAAAATCAGCTCCAAACTTGAAGAGTTGGTTTTTAAAATTAATGTTATATACGTTTAATTATTTCCAGAAACCAACTGAGGGTGGTTGGTGTAATGGCTAGCATTAATGCCTTCCAAGCATTAGACATGGGTTCGATTCCCGTACCACTCAAACTTTTTTTTTTTATTTCAAAAATATACTAATTACTTATCAATGGTATCATTTGCTCAATGCAATACTTTTTCTCTCTTCTTCTTTTTCTTCTCAAAAATTCTTGTGTGCGAGAATAGGCACCTCGCTTTATAATGGTGAGTACATCGTCCATGGTGAAATTTGGAAAAAAAGGCTTTGCGAACCTGTGAACTTTATTGACAGTGTCTATTCTTGCGGATCGCGGGATTCGGCTCCATGAGCTTTCGCCAATTTTTAGCCCACACAATTGGTCGCACATGGATAAAATTATATCTTCGATATCTTTCACCAATGTTATGTCGTAGTTCTGTAGACCCAACACTAGAGCGAGCTGCTTGCGTGTAAAGCGCGAGACGTAGCGTTTTCCGGTAGTGAGCGGCACTTCAAAAGGATTTGATCTCAGTAAGTTTGCCTTCAATTCATACTGGCCGGAATCCAACATTAAATCAAGGGGCTTGATCAGCCTGAAGACGGGAAGCCTGTACTCTCTCTCTGGCCCGCTCAAATGGACTACTTGCAAGAGCGGTCTCAGAACACCGAATTTGAGCGTGACAAAAACGGTGCGTTTTGGGCGTTTTAGTTTCTTCGGAGGGAAAAGCTCAGTATCCATATCAATGGCTCGTTTCGGAGCAGGTCTAACCACTTTTACCTCGCTGGTCCCAACTGTCAAATTCTCGGGACATTTATTCTCAAGATCTTCGAGTGCTGTGATGAAAGTTGTCATAATTGCATTTCCTGATTGCTTCGAGCTATCATCAAAAAAAAACTCCCAAGAAGGCAATTTGGGAGTTGAGGAAAATGGCAATTGTATTGGTGTTGTGGAACGACGATGCGCGGAATTCGTATATGTGTAATCAGCTTGAGAGTAAGTGCGGTCCGATTCTTGCTTTATCAATGGTGAATAAGATATTTGTCTCAACATGGAAACAGTATTGTCTTCAGTTCTTGGGACATGATCATTAAGTAAGTGCCTGGGACAAATGATTTCTTGCTCATGTGAGAAAAGACCATCCATGGCGCTTTCCCATTTTGTTTTGCTTGAGAAAGGCGAGGAAGGGAACATAAAAGCATCTTGCGAAAACATCACGTATTGTGTGTAGCGTAGACTTCTCTAATTAATGTAACTCACTTGGGATCTCTATTTTCGCAGCCAAAGTCTGGGTGCGTGCAAAGACAGCACGGCGGCGGAAATTTTATTGCAGCGCGGAATGAGAGTTACTCTGGCAAGCCCCGAAGGTCAAATCGGATGGCTCAGCGGGGTAACTCCTTGTGAGTGAAATGAGTTATCAATATCAAATATAAAAAGAATTAATAAAACTAGTGTATGAGTGAATTAGAAACTTCAATGTCCCCAAGATTGAGCATTTTACTTAGCTTTATATAATCGGGATCTGGAGCTCAGAGATGATCATCGAATTTGCGGGGTAACAAAGATTCGGTGGGGCTTTACTCTTGCGGATCGGTGCATAGAAGAATCGAATGAATGACTCTTCTTAACAGAACTTTTTTTTCACCATGCATGAGATCAGAAATATATGTTTAATTTGCTTGTGGCAAAATAGGAGGCCCGTGATAAAAGAAATTCTGAAGTTATGCCTCATTACGTCCTGGATCTGCACGCTCCGCTCTGCCATTATCAGAAGCGGCAAGTCACGCTGTGTGCACTTCCTTTGGTGCCGTAATTTTCGCTTTCACAATCCCTTTATTTTCACACATATTTACATTAAGAATTTTGATTTGGCTTAAGCTCATTGATTGGCAAGTTTTCATGTTTCTAGGACGAAAGTTAGTGGATTGGCAGAATCACTCGAGCTCGCGCGACGGCAATTGAGTAAGCAGGAGATCTGATACATATGTATCAGCATTGACGCTTAATGAAGACGGTAACAAATATGAATTAGTCTTGAATTGATTTTTTAGTGCATTTGCGTATCCACAGGCATATTTTTCATACATTTGGCAAAGTAGAAAGGGCCTACTTTAGCACAAGCGGCATGCGTGCATGGGTCAGACAGCTCTATGCGTGATCTTAAGGAGGGGAATCTGAATTGATACTGCGAGGCTATACACCTATTTTCAAATAAAGTGCTCTTGATATGTGAGCGGTCATTCTTGCTTTAAACTTATCATATTCCATTATCCCAGATTTCGAAAGAATTTTACTGGAATCCTTTTTTCTTTGCATTTCCATTTAGATGAATGTGACAGGGCCAAACTATCAGGCGCAGGTCGAATCTAAAAAGGATCCATTGGCATCAAGTAATCAAGTCTAAGCCCCAACCCCGCTCTCAGCCGCGTCCTAGCGGTTAGTGCCAAACATCAAAAGCGGAGGAAGGATGCCCGCCCATCAAAGGTGGCTTAGGCTTAAACACTTGGCGCAATATGTTTCATGATGATATAGCCGCGCATACCGTGCGTTTACGATGATACCTTCACAGGCGACAGGTGACTAACAAATGTGCAGACACGTCGAGTATTTCCACACCAGCCACGTGACGTCTATCAAAGCTTCAAATCATGGTTAGCTCATGCCACCTGCGCCTCTAATATGTTCTCCACTACCACATTGACATCTGCCTTGAGGTACTTGCAGTTCATCAACACCTGGATCAATTTCTTGATGCTGAGGTCAATTGTTCCATCGCCATGGGACGAAAGTTGTTGTAAAATTGCTTTCCGCAGAGAGGCATCCATAAAATTCAATTGGTCCAAAATCACACTCACCTCGTCGAGATGCTGTACCTTCTTCAATTCAATTGTTTTTGTGAAGTTTTCAACTAAACTCATGTGTTTCAACACGGAGTACTGTGACGTAGTGCCGATGATGAGCAATCTCCTTCCATTTGGAGGTCTCTTGTTCAAATTGACAATCAACATTTGCAAACTCTCGTTTGAGAATCTTGGCCCAATTGGAACGTAGTTGATCAAAGTTTCGATTTTGTCGATCACGAGTACATTTAATGGCGACTTGTAGACATCCCTGAACACGTTGTCGATTGTAGTCATTTTCATCGACTCAGACATTCCTACCAAGCTCTCAGCACTAAGCATTTTGATAAAGGGAAATTCTGAGTTCAAAGCGATCATAGACGAGATGGCAGTCTTTCCCACGCCGGGCTCACCGTGCAACAAGACACTGATGAGACGCTCTGTGTCGGAGTGCTTCACTTGCTCGATGTAAGATTTCAACTTGGCAAACACAGAGTGGATCTTCTGGTTGTATTCGATAATGCCATAGGGGAAGTTCATATTCAAGTCGTCTTCGTTCACACCGAACGCAGGCTTCACTTCGTTGAGAGCCAACAAAAAGTCGTTTCTCGTAAGCTTCATCTTGGCAATGTTTTCATCGACCTTCGCGATATTCTCGCTCTTGGTAAATTGGTTGATGGCAAAAGACGATGCCGAGTTACAAAGACCCTCTAGCTCTGCTCCTGTAAAGTTCTTGGTGAGGGACGCCAACTCGTCAAAGTCCACGTCTTTGCCCAAAATATTGTTGTCGGCCATTTTTTTAGTATGGATCAACAAAATCTCCTTACGTCCTTTCTCATCTGGGAGAGAAATCTCGATCTGGATTTCAAAACGACCGGGACGCAACAAGGCATTGTCAATCAAGTCTAGTCTATTTGTCATACCGATGATCAAAATGTTGTTGAGTTGGTCAACACCGTCCATTTTCGCCAAGAGCTGGTTGACGACATTGTCACCCACGCCAGTTCCGTCGCTTCTGCCTCCACCTCTTTGTTTGAAAACGGAGTCCAACTCGTCGAAAATGATGATGTGCAACAGTGAGTTCTCGCCCTTTGCCTTGTACTCCGCCTCGGCGTCCTTGAACAAGTTTCTGATATTTTCCTCAGACGAACCAACATACTTCGAGAGCATTTCCGGTCCGTTCACGACCTTGGGTTCTTTCACATTGAGCATCTTTCCGATCTGTCTGGCAATCAACGTTTTTCCTGTGCCGGGAGGCCCAAATAACAATAATCCTTTCACGTGACGCAATCCCAACTTGTCCACCAAGTCGGGCGAAATGATACGGGATGCAAAAGCTCTACGGAAGATTTGCTGGAATTCGTGGTCCAAGCCTCCGATTCCAAGATTCTCTAGTTTGAAATCTGGGTTGATGATCGGGTTGGCCCTCGGCTTATTGATCATTGCAGACGACTTGCCGCCCAGCTTCTTTTGTAATTTGATCAATGAGTTTTCAGTGGGAAAGAAGTTGATCGCAGTCCCGCCTTTCATCAAGATTCCCTTAGTGGAGACGTCCTGTGACATCTCTCTCATGGGCTCGCCAATTTGACTCAAGTTGATCACCTGACATGCGTACACAAAGACAGACAAGATCTTTCCCTTGTAGTCCATCACCACGGGCTGAGAGGGCTGCAAAATCTGGTTTTCGTAGTTCGCCACGAACACATTTATGAGGTCCTCCTCGCTTATGGTGGCCGGAGAAGCTTTTGATGCGTTTCTGTAGTCGACCAAAAAATCTATTTCTCCCAAGTAATGGGTGTTATCTGGACTGCGGTCAAAAATATTGTACGACTCGACATCGACGATCTGGCCCAAAGAGGTTTTACACCATTGACGAAGGTTGCCTGCCAATCCAATTGTGCCTGGTTTCATCGAGCCGTCTTTCAAGATTCCGTAAACGAAAATCCCATCGATTATTATGTTATTTCTATCATTCAACTCAGGAAAATCGTTGGGGTGGACTGCAATTAAGTTGGCCAAAGCCACCAGATTTGACGGGGCGATCTCGATCTTCATTTGCTTCTTGAAGTAGGGCACCACCGGCAGCTTATTCGCTGGCTGCGTGTGGGTGATTGTCGCATTTCCCGGTTTGGGGTTATTGGTTACTTTATGGAATCCGAATTTCTCCATGGCGGGTGGTTTGCAATGGAAAAGGGATTACGAGGTTTGCTGTATAAACTACGTATGTGGCCTGTTGATAAAGAGAAAGTCACGTGAAGCTACATCACGTGAGTGGCATCACGTGTGATAGTTCAGCTTGGCAACGCGCCAGGCGCGAGCGATCGTTTACTGCCAGGCTGCTTGAGAATTGTTTTAAGTTACGATAAGAAGCATGCAAGCAGCTTAAAAGTTGTCGGTTTCCCGTCTCCTTTACGAGAGATTTTGGTTCTGTCCTTCTTACCATCCATGATTCTCGTAACGCCCCATGTAAAGAGATTTTGACGTAGCTTATAAGTCGTGCCATCTGCAACAGTGCGAGCGATGAATGTTTAGGGCTATGGTAAGTATCTAGTGGAATGACAATCTACAAGAGCAAGGATCAAATCATGAAAGGCAGTGCTTAGTGAATGATAAAATGAATTAATTGTAATGTATCAAGATTTGCGAAACACTAAGCTTGTGGCATGCTATATGCGCTCAGGTTACGGCTCACCAAAATAGGATAATGGATCCGGGGCCTCAGTTTTGTCATGTGACACGCGTCGATCAAAGGGCCAGAGCTAAGGCCCAACACAGACGAAAATCTCGCCACCTTTTCAGAGCAACAATAGGGGCCAGCAATCGTGATGATACGGAGAATTTTTTCAACTAAGTCCCAACATTCTGACCTATTCTTAGAGACGAGATGAGTATCTACTCCATAGAATCTACGGCACCACATCACTGAGCTCTAACTCAAAGACAAAGAAAATATGTCTTTTTTCTTATCTGTCCAATTTTTTTTTTTTTTCACCTCCCAAATAAAATAGGGCAGCATTTGGAGAGCAACGTGAAGCCGCGCCCAGCATGCTAACGCCCTTATCTATTGTTCATGTGAAATGCCGAGCACCGGACAAAATTGATATTTGCTCGGTGCCATACCATCAGCCGTAAATTGGATAATTCGTGGTCCAAACCTTAGTTCTTACCATTTAACTTAAGAAAGACTTCAGGAGGATAAATCTATGTAAGTCGGCATCTTATCCTTGCAGTGGATGAGGATTTGTCAGGGTAGGAAGTCTCATGGGGTGAGGTATGAGGCCGAGGCCCCAGAGCCGCAACTCGCCACCAGGCCCGTGAAACAATCATGATCCTACTGTATTGTTCGTCTAAACCTAATTCTATTGTATTGTTCATCTAAACCTTTTTTTTTATTTACTAGCTGCAATCGATCTCCCGTCAATTCGACAATGAAAAATTGTTTCCAATCTTGACCATTTTCAGACTCACAAATGTTGAGTTGTTTGTCTCTCCAAATCAAACATGTGAATCTTGCTGACGTCAGAGGAAAAGTCGAGAACACTGGCTCACTAAGCGGTTGGCTCGAGATAATCGTGGTTATCTAATTTCCACCCGCGGCCCTGAGGTTCATACAGGCGGCGACGCGTGCCGCGGAATAAAACTGTGGCTCACTGGGCACCGGGGCAATGATATAGTCCAGTTTCTCACCCGAAATCGCCATTTATTTTTGCGTAGAAATTAGATTTTCGGTCAATGCCTCATATTAATTACTATAATATCCAAAAGATCATCTTTAGTATCCCATAAATCGCCGATCTCCTTGTGAACACTGCCTCGCATTTGTCAGATCTCGAGCCTCGACCACGGGGCAATTTGTCGGGTTGTCCTGCACACAGCCGCGCAACTTGCTCGATGCGGTAAAGAAAGCGGCCCGTCTAGATCTGGGCGCTTACTAAACGAGCGAATATAAATACTGTGGTGCTCGCCGGGAGGGGCCCCTCAATTTTCCAGATTCATTCCATTCTTGTCTCTTATACACTAAGAATCAGTCTCTTGCCAAATAAAAAAAACAAAAAGAATAAATACAATGTCTGCCGTCATCCAAAAGCCAGCTCCTTCCTTCAAGAAAACCGCCGTTATCGACGGTGTCTTTGAGGAAGTCTCCTTGGAGCAGTACAAGGGCAAATGGGTCTTGTTGGCCTTCATTCCTTTGGCCTTCACTTTTGTGTGCCCCACCGAGATCATTGCATACTCTGACGCCGTCAAAAACTTTGCCGACAAGGATACCGAGGTTTTGTTTGCCTCGACCGACTCCGAGTACTCGTTGTTGGCATGGACCAATGTCGCCAGAAAAGACGGTGGTTTGGGTCCAGTCAACATCCCATTGATTGCCGACACCAACCACTCCTTGTCCAGAGACTACGGTGTTTTGATCGAGGAGGAGGGTGTTGCCTTGAGAGGTATTTTCTTGATCGACCCTAAGGGAACCTTGAGACAAATCACCATCAACGACTTGCCCGTCGGTAGATCTGTTGACGAGTCTTTGAGATTGGTCGAGGCTTTCCAGTTCACCGAGAAGTACGGTGAGGTGTGCCCAGCCAACTGGCAACAAGGCGCCGAGACCATCAAGCCAACCGTCGACTCTTCCAAGGAGTACTTTGGTAAGGTCAACAAGTAAGTACGAGACGTGTACTTGGGACGTGTAATTAGGATTCTGAGGAGTTCGTCGAGGTGGCCACACGCTTAATTGGCAGACGTGTGAGGGCTCTGGGAGCCACGCGTGGCCTTTTTATAGACGCTTCCTAGCGAAATATACAAACATTTGAGATTCCTCTTTGGGGTGTAGATTTTGTACAAACCGTGTTTTAAAAATGTCTTGAGAGTGTGCCAGTCAATGGCTGCAAAATCATGATATGGCGAGTCTTTTGTGTTCCAGTGCATGAAGGAAGAGAGATTAATCGTGTGATGGAGCAAAAGAGGCGAGATTCTATCTGGTGGACAAATTTGACTTTTGTCGGACCAGATTTCGTTCCACAATTGGCATTGCTTTTGACTGGGATGTAACCCTTTTGAGCTAACGAGTTGGTCAAAAAAATAAAAAACGCAACCACAGCTGTGAAGAGTATAGAACTTCGTTTTCTTACTTCATGTCATTGAATTGTCCACCTTCGTGAGCTCAAGTATTATTCGAATATACATATAGAAGGAATCTTCTCGTTCTACTTTGCATGTCTCTTAATCATTATTGAACAATATAAGGGCCGCGGCCCTATTGTGTGGCCTTCATGTGCGGCCCTAATTCATGGCACTAATCCATGGCCCTAATCCATGGCCCTAATCCATGGCCCTAATCCTCGGCCCTATTTCTGGCCCTATTTCTCCGCCGTGCATAACCGCGACTCTGGGTCCTCAAAACTCACTGTATAAATGGTAAATACCAATTAATCTCCCCATCCAGCCATTTCTAGACAGTCTCTTTTCAACAAACTCAAGATTCACTCTCTCGCGCCTCACTCTGACAAAAAAAAAATGAAAGAACTGGTTTTGTTCTATAAGTTTGGCGTGGACTCGCAGGTTTTTTTCAAGTCCAGCCACACCTACGCTCTCGTGAACCTCAAGCCGTTGGTTCCGGGCCATGTTTTGGTGGTTCCACTCCGGACAAGCGTGCTTAGGTTTGGTGACTTGACACCTGTGGAAAGCCAGGATTATATGGCGTCCCTTCAAGCAGTGCAGAAACTCATTTCTCGGGTCTACAAAGCAGACTCGCTCAATCTAGCCATTCAAGATGGGCCGGAATCGGGCCAGTCGGTGCCGCATCTCCATACACATATAATACCCCGATTCAAGAACGATGAGCATGACGATAGTATTCACAAACAGCTTGAAAGAACGGATTTGGCCGCGGCGTATGAGAAATTTTTTGCCCGGAAGGCGCAATTCCAGAAATCCCCAGGTTTTATTTCGACCCCTGACGAAGATAGGCATCCACGGTCAGAGGAGGACATGGCGAAAGAAGCTCAGTGGTTGCGTGATCAGATGGCACAGCTCGATATCGAGGCGACCTCTTGAACAAGTCCTTTCGGGAGTTGAGTGGACAATTAATTCATCTGAGAAAAGGGCGACGAGGAAAAACTTCTTCGTGTAGAATGTCGCATGGCGGGTACCTTGAAATTCTCGGAACTTCTCGCAATTGATGTATGCTCAAGAAAGCTGTCGTCAGCTGTAATGCTTCCAAAAACAATGGCTTGGGTATGAATTTTTCAAAGGAGTCAGTGCAATAAAGGTTGTGAGAAATGAGCAATCGTCAAATGAATCATCTCGAATCGACTCATTGAAATATGAAATGTTTTTTGTCGGGACGCCTCAGGCGGAAATATTTCAGGCGAACTCAATCCAGGCGATGTTATCCTTGATTGAGCCCTGATTGAGATTTTACAAGCAATACATTCGTGGTGAGATATCTCGAATGAAAGTCTTTTCGGCGAGATTCCCTCAATCTGGCGATACCAACGGGAGTAACTGTGACTAAATTTTTCCTGAGTAACTCTCTGTTTTACGTAGCATATCTGTCCAAGGTTATTCAGGAAAACACTTGGTTCTTGAACAGGCCTAATTGGGTTTTATCAGATCGAACGGTTCATGTGTCCGGAAGCTGTACTGATACAAGCAATTCAATCGGGCCAAAAAAACACTGCCTCTTTAGAACTTTCTTTCGTCAAAGAGTTTCAACCGATCTTTAATGAAAATCAATGAAGAGCCGCAGACATGGCTCCTAAAGTCAGACTGAGCATTCGCATTAACTACTTGGAGAACTCAATGAAAGGAACATTGAAGGGTCAAAGTGAATGGTGAAACAGTTTCATGAACTGAAAACCCATGGCCCATCCACCACAGTCGAAACTCCCTTTCTACTTTTCGAAAAACAAAAAGAAAAAAAAATCAGAACCTATCATATTTCAGGAACCTCTGAAGTCTTCTCACGGGCCTTTCAACGGGGGACTGTGGTCACGTGCTGCCTCGACTGCTCAAGCTCTTACATCTATTGTTCAACAAACAGACCATTAATAGTAAACAAACCCAGCCGTAATCTCGAATCTACAATGTCCTCTGAGCCGCTAGACGAGATCCAGTGGAAGTCGCCCGAGTGGATCCAGCAGTTCGGCCTACATACGGGAAACGTGCTAGACTACTTCTCCGAATCGCCCTTCTACGACCGCACATCGAATAATCAGGTGCTCCGAATGCAATTCCAGTTCCAGCAGATCCCGCCCAACATCCATCCGCAGAAGCACTTGCAAACACGGCTCACAGAGATGGTCGGCACGGAGTTTGTGGTGGCGTTTGTGCGAGAACCGGACTTCTGGGTCATCCGCAAACAGCGCCGTGTAGATCCACTCCATACAGTCACGGAACAGGACTTCTACATCATTGGCGCCAACGTGTACCAGAGTCCTCTCATCTACGATGTGCTCTCTGCGCGGCTCCTCTCGACGGTGCTCTCGATGAAAAAATCCGTGTCCTTGCTCAACAACATGACGCAGTTTAGCATCAGCGAAGGCGGCCATACGTTCCCCAGTGAACTCACCCAAACCAGTGGCAATGGCGGCAATCCTGCGGGCGCAAAGCTGAACCCTGTCTCCTCGGGCAATACCGGGTACGTAGGGACGCCCACGTCGGGATCCAACCCGGGAACTGTGGCGCAGACCACGGGTCCAACGGACGCGGGACTGGCAGGGCCAATTGGAGACTCTACGGGCGGCGCCTCGGCAGAAATCCTGGCCACCGTTTTTGAAAACCTACTCACCAGCGTGCTGGCGCCTGCGGCCGCGGAGAAAAGCATATATATTGACGATATACCACTATATGGAAAGGGCAGTACGGTCGAGCTGCTTGGGCTCAAGTTGAACCTAAACGACGACTAGAGCCCCGCAAGCGTCCGGTTCAAAGCTC
>JAJLZY010000276.1:0-15932 GCA_030564885.1 Metschnikowia kofuensis (nom. inval.)
CAATCTGCACTGGCCAGCAGCAATCCTTTTGGGAACTCAAACCCATTTGGCGCGGCTAGTAGTGGTGGTGCATTTGGAGCCGCGGGTTTCAGTAGCAATACCACCGGTAATGGTGCTTTTGGAAACTCCACAGCCGGAAACAACGCCTTCGGAAACTCTGCAACAGGGAGTGGTGCTTTTGGTCAAGGCTCTTCAGGACCTGGCGCGTCTGGATTTGGACTGTCGGGGTTCGGAAACTCTACCAACCAAGGAGCTTTCGGGAATGCTGGTCTTGGGACTGGTGTCACGTCCGGCGGGTTCGGTTCAGCTGGGTTTGGCCAGGCAAAGACTGCTACACAAAATAATCTCGGCGCGTTTGGAGCTTCATCGCTCGGCCAAGGAGCTGGAACAGCTCAAAAACCACCAGCCTTCGGCTCTTCAAATCAAGCATCTACGGGAAACACTGGTTTTGGAAGCGCAGGTTTCGGCAATGCGGCGGGAGTGTCCGCGGCACCTGGAGTCTCTAACGCCTCTGGAGCTTTTGGATCCGCCGGGTTTGGTAATTCTGGATTTGGCAAATCTCCTGCCAACGGCACGGGATTCGGCAGTACAGGCTTCGGAAACTCGGGCTTTGGAAATTCAGGAGCTACAGGCACAGGCTTTGGAACCTCAGGAGCTACAGGAACAGGCTTCGGAACCTCAGGCTTTGGCACTACAAACACAGCAAGCAACACCGCGCCTGCAAACCCATTTGGACAATCTAGTTCGCTGGGTTTTGGTGTTTCCGGAGCAGCAGCCGGCAATTCTGGAAACCAAAACAATGGCGCCACGGCATCTGCTTTTGGTGGTGCAACACCAGCAGGTGGCTTTTCTACTTCTAATGCAGGTGCAGCCTCTGCCTTTGGAGCCAATCCGACAAACTCTTCTACTACATTTGGTCTCTCGAGTACGGGCTCTGCCCAGACCCCTTTTGGCACTCAACAACCTTCATCTGGCTTTGGTATTTCCCCAGCAGGCGCAGCAAACACACCCTCTACCAAAACAGAAAGTCCTACTGATCTTGAGAGTCTTGACCCAAGAGTCAAAGAAGCATTCTTGGCTCCGTCCTTCAAGCTTGGACAAATACCCGACATGCCACCACCACCGCAAGTTTGCTGATCACATTGATCTCGCAAGCATTTCCACCCTCCGCAAGAGAAACAAAATAATATTTTACTTAATCTTAGCGGATGAATCTGAACGTTGAGTTTGGACTGCATAAAACTCACGAGACGCGGTGTCGTTTCTCAAGCTAGATCTTTTCGATCCTTACAGAGTCCACACTATACGCTCTCACGAATGCATGGATGATCTGTGTGGAATGCGCCAGTCCAGACATCACGTGTCTCTACTCAGAATACAAAAGCAAATACATTCAATTGACAGTGTGTCCGAAATGTGGGAAGTTTGCTGACCGATATATCGAGTTCGACAATGTGATACTCTTCCTCGATCTTTTGCTTTTGAGGCCACAAGCATACCGCCACGTGGCGTATAACCTTGTGGAGTTATCGCTCTTCACAGATGCGCAATCATCATCTTTGTTTACCAGGTACCGCAAACTAGCAAGATTTGTCGTTCTATCAGTTTTATTCGAGGTATACCTCAAGTGGGCGTATGAGGAAAAGAGCGTACATCATACCTTACTCAAGGCGCGAATCCTCGAATGGTCACCCGTGTGGCAGTATTCATTCTTTGTTTTTCAGCAATTGACAGAGAAGTTTCTCTTGTTTCTGCTGGTGGCGCTTCTCTTTATGAGGGTTGGCGGTTGGGGCAAGGTTGAAAACGCTAATATAGACCCCAAATACAAGCGGCCATATTACACATGCGTTTTGATACTGACTCTCCTCATGTCCTTATCAGTGAAGTGCTTGCCGATTCTCATGCTTATTTGGCCATACGACAACGCAACTGTCGCCTCGGTTGTGGTGGACATTTTAGGCGGTTTCAACACCATCGAGGCTTTGCGCATTATCACAGGCTCCTCGTACTTAAGAACGACATGCATTGTGGCCATGTCAGTCATACTTCTGTTTCAAGGAAGACAATTGGCGACAAGCCTAGTTGTTGCTTCCTTTTCTACAGATTACGGCTGGTTGCAGTTATTCAAGCAGGAGAATTTATTGTTCTATGTAGAGTGTCGTTCATTATTAAAGAGCGTCATCCAAACAAATATTAGTGAAATATAGGAATCTTTTTGCGGACTGTGGTTCCGTCCGATCCCATATAAAGCGCCTCATGATAATCGACGGCAATGAGCGGCCCGTCCATGTCGCAAACCAAGTTGGGATACTCATACACCTGATTCAACTCCCTTCTTTCGTCTAAAGTCTGGTCTTTTGCCGTTATGTTATCTACCGTGCCAATAAGTGACTCTTCCTCGTCGCCATGAAATGGTAGCTCATTGTTTTCAATAGAACGCAACGCGATGAAGTTGGATAATGGAATATAGCTTTTCTCAAAATGCCACCAAAGAAAAGTGGTGAGAACAGGGAGTGGTACAACAAACGTCGCACAAACGATGGCCTTTTCAGATGCCAAGGTTCCAAACATCATTGTGTGGAAAATGAGCAACCCCATCATGACCCTCCTAACGACCAAAGGCCACACTTTCCCCGTGTTGTGTGGTGGGTGAATGCAGGCATATAGAAGCTGGTACTTGAAGACAAAGTATCCGATAAGAAAGTAGATGAGGCCGGCCGTTAAGATCTTGGTTGAGATCACCGAGTATGTCACGGTGATGATGAGAATAAGGATTGGCTGTGGAAGCTGCAAGCCGAAGTTGAAAACAGGAGGCTTATATAAGCCGAGGTGGTTCCGCGGGGTTTTGCTCCAGAAAAAGTTCTTGATTGGATATTGCAAGAGATGCCCCAAAAGCAAGAGTTTGTAAGGAAAGATCCCAATTCCCTGGAGAATAATCAAGTCAACATAAAACAAACTCAATTTCTGAAGCGAGTCTGCCAATTGGTAAGCCAACTGAGCCGTGTCAGTAAGTATAGCAGTCCCGAAAAGCGTGAACACCAAGAACAAGTTGACGAAGATGTAAAAGAAGTTCTTCGAAACCGAGGAGAGTTCCTCGTCTCCGCGAGATGTGTAGCCCTGCCTCCGTGTGATCCAGATATAGAAATATGGCATGATGATGTTAAAGATTGTGAACACATAAGGTGGAAGAATACCTGTAATCAAGTACTCGGCCCAGCTATGAGCTTTGAGAAAGCGAGCGAGTTTTGGGGCCACTTTCGAGATTGACCTGATGTTGAGGAAATTCGACAAGAATTTGACGGGAATCACCAACAACACGGACACTACCCCGATGAAAAGCATCACAAGCACAATTCTGGTGTTTCTCTCCTTTCGCGTCAAGCACAAGTTTTCCCATAGAATATCGTGCGGCGAAGGTGCCAAGCTCGTAATGAGGTGGTTTATTTTAGGGTCCAATACCGCTTGCGCAAGCATCTGGGCCTGAGCCACAGAGTTCATTGTGATGAAAGCAGTAGAGCTGGGAGCAAATTCTCGGCGTCTGTTTCCCTTGATCTCTTTGTCTATAGTATCCAACTGATCGTTATAATGAGAGATTGCATCGACTCTAGGCCCAAACCAGCCGAAAAGTCCTTTTCTGATTGTGGGCCGTTTGGCATTAGAATCACCCAAAAAAAGGGAGTTGCTGAGACTTTCGTGCGAGCTTGAGTTCTCTTCTAAATGCACAGAGATCCTGTCGATGAGAGATTCTGAAGGGGGAGAGTCAGTCTGACCCTCGCCACTGCTTTCCTCTGACGGTGACGGGCTGTCTCGGTAAGAGCTGACAGAAGAAGAGGGATCTGGATCCTGAGAAGTCACATTTATCGCGTTTCGCATGTTGAAAGAGTCTCCAATAGCCGGCCGCACGCGGGTGTTTGACAAGTCTGCAAGAGTCTTGATATCGTTTTCGTGAAAATAGGCCACCCATTTTGTTTCGAGTTTCTTGAGGATTCTCGCCCTGGCCCTGAAGAGCGCGCCGAGAGAATTCCACTCTTTCACAATACACACGGAGTTGACTTCACCTACTCCGAGCGAGTTGATGTGTCTTCGGAGTGCCTCTTCGTCACGTAAAACAGGCGGGATCCCCAGAATCTTGATTGTGCGGTCGGTAATGGAGCACTGTTTCCCCAAGTACTGCTGGCGCATATCGATGATTTTCAACGTCTGCTTATAGAGGAAGAACAAGAGTACAAACGTGAACACATACGTGAACACGGTATACATCCAGAGAAACGAGTCGTAGTCGTCCTGCTGATTTTTCCTGAAGAAGCGGGGGAGCCACACCACAGACTTAGAAATGATTTTCTTGGCAAAGAACGCCTCCAGGTCGTCGCCGGAACCGTCAGAGTCGGAGTCGCTACCATCGTCGCCCCGATCTGGAAAATCCACACGGCCTGTGAACGAATACCGCACGGGAGAGATAACCGTCACAGCGAACAAAACAAGAACCGCTAGTGCCCGTATACACATCTTGAAAAACCCTAGAAACACCACCGCATCTAGGCCCGCGTGTTGCAAGACTTGGTCTTCGGATATCTTGTATACAACAGGCACCCATCCAAACAAAGACAGCGGGAGCCGAGGCAAGTTCTGTCGCGAGAAGCTGTGGACAAAGTTCCGCTGGTTGAGGTTCGCCACATAGATGCGAGGATATCGTTTTCGAAGCACACAGAATATCAAAAAGGCACTCACTCCGAGAAATAACGCCACTAGCACTTGCACACGTGCAATCCGGGCGCCTACACGGTACCCGTCTGGCCCGGTGATGGGGTCATAGATGGGTCGAGACCCATTGAAAACCAGAACTGGAAACAATGTCGAGTCCATGCAAAAAACTTTTGAGAAAAATGAACGTTTGTTGCTTGTTCAGTAAATTCTAATAGGCGAGAGTAGATTGTGAGCCTGCTCAATAATGTGAAGTCTCTCGACGTAGAGGAAGTATAATCGAGAAGCTTGGTAAATATTGATTATGACAATAAATTCTTCTATCTTATTTGGGGTTTGAGCGGATTCTTGTCCAGAAGAATGTGCATGAGGAAACTCTTAAGGTAGACGGAAATCTTTATTGCGTTAGTGGTGAGACCAATTTACGAGCCGAGCCGAGCCGAACTCAGCACGCGGCGTGCGGTGCATTATCTCGACTTTCGCATTGATTTTTTTTTTTTAAAGAAACATATGTATTGAAGGACCGCGGACCGTAGTCGGCGGACGAAATTGATTGCTAATTGAAGGTGGAAGTATGACTTTGCAAGAACTTCGCGACAAAGTGCATCTACTAAGAGATTATGGATGTCTAAGAGAAAAGTTTAAAGCCTGTGATGGGTGCCAAATTATCTCCTCTTTTTGAACCTATATAACTGACCTCTGCGGGAAATCAAGCTTATCAATTAAGGGAGTTGCAAGAAAGTGCGCATCATTTCAACAATTTGTTCAGGTTATTAGAGAAAGATCTATGGATACAGAAAGGCTTCTGTATAATTGAGTTGTCGTTGTCGTGAATTTTCCTTGACTGCAAATAGGAGAAGAAAACGATCGGAGCCGAGACCTTTGTATTTTGATCAAAAGAATAGACAAGTAGTGACCTCTGGCTATTGGCAACAAATTTGAGGACTGCCCACGAGATAGAACTGATCAGGGTTCACAAAGGCTATGTCACAATCTTTTTCTTGAACAACAGCCAAAATCTTTCTTCAAAAAGACATTTCACAAGAGTCAAGACCAGACCAAGGATCTGGCACTCGAATAAAATTTGTTGAGCTTATCTCACAAGTTCGACTGCCTACGACTACTCTGACAAAAGGTGTACCAGTTCGATTGCGAGATATCCTCCAACCACAACTAAACGCTCCTTTTTATTCATCGCCTCATGTCCTCGAAATTCTAGCAAAGCAAGATTTTAGATCACGACTATTTTGTTCGCTACTGCCATTGAAGAAATGACCAGCTGCTGACAACCTGGTCCAGGACTTTGTAACATGTATCGAAACTAGAAAAGTTTGCTCGCTTCAGTCCCTATCAAAACTTAATTTGAGGAGTCGAAATTACATTTTCAAGCTCTAATGCAATAATTCATAGCCCTATGAAGGCATGAGTCTGAAAGGACATGACGCTGATTTCGGATCGTGCATTTCCGTCAAAATCAACTCTCTATTTCCGCACCTTAACCTAGTCGTTTGGCTGAGCAGTCACTTTTACCTATAAGCCTTCTGTGATCACGCAGAAAAGGATGCAAAATTTAATACCATCATAAGGCCTGGCTCAAATCCACGCACCTCAAGTCAATGTCTACTTAACACACATAAAATGAAGAGACAGCAAAGTGAGAATAAGCTTAGAGATGTATTACAGCCCTCGACTATTAACTACAAACAAGACCCATACAAAGCAGGTTCAAGGGAGTGCGGCCAACTTGCGCTTCAATTCCTCGACCTTAGCCTCGCAATATACGATAAGCTCTTCCTCAGTATCACACAACCCGTGCGTCACTGACCTGTAATTGGCTCCTCCGTGACCACAGACCAGGTCCTTCAATAGCGCCATGAGGCTCCAGTCTACGATCGACGCATGCAATTTCCGTGCGATTTCAGCCGACGTGCATCTTCCCGGAGGCTGTGTGCTTTCGATATAGCTCTTGTATGATGCCGTGGCAAAGTCGAAGACGTACAGAAGAGTCAACTGTGTGCTGGCCATTATGCATTTTGCACTTGGCGACTTGACCTGCTTGGGATCTGAGTGATCGAATACATCGAAGCAGTATTGTAGCACTTCTTCATCATCTTCATCGAGCTTCTCTCCAAACACGTACATCAAGACGTGCATTTTACAGAAAAAGCTTATGATCGGGTCTATCTCCTGAAGTTCTTTCAGCCGGGCAACAAACGGGACCACCTTCTGGTTCTTCCTCAAAGCAGGTGGGATCTTGTAAGGTAAAGTTGAAGCCATTCTTGTGATTTTGAGTTTATTTAGTTTGAATGTTTCAGTCCTTCCTGATATATCTGGTTATGGTAAATTTCTTTTCTTATTTTTTGTCTTTTCTTTTTTAGTATTATTGTTGCCTTATCTTGTGTCTGTTAGTCCGATTTAGGAGCCTGCTCTTATAGTGGAAAAATGTTTCGAAAGAATGAGTGAAACGAAAACGATAAAGCTCCAAAATCGGAATAAATTGGCAAAGGGGACGAGACGCGTCGTGAGGCTCACAGAGATCAGGTGACCAGAAACCAGAAGGATCGGTCGTGTACACTACCTTCAACGGTCCAATCGGAGCTGGGCGTCTAAATGACCATTGTTTAGCATTTTTGTTTCATATTCGTAGAGTCATTGTTTCAAATGTTAAAGACTACGACTGAAGACTGAAGAGGATTTTTCTGAAAATTAACCTCGCTTCTTCCCAAGGGTCCTTTGTTACATGCTGAAATTTACCCACCATGATTACGAAAATTCTGAAACACTATCATGTTACTGGATGCTTCGGGAATTTTCTCTGAAACGACTCAATCAGTTTCAAATCACTTTTAGTTGGTGCTTTTGAAAATGGATCACCGAGGGACTTAAGTTAATCTATTTCCGTTTAATGTCCCAGCACTATCGCACTCCAAACGCTTAAAGGCTTAATACGATCTCTCAGGAATGGCGCGTCTCACTCTCACATTGTGGGGAGGTCAGGACTCAAAATCAATACTGCTGAGAATCCTGTTGATACTTGGCGCGTGCTCAACTCAACCCCAGATTCAAACATTGGAACTCAAATCCGGCACTTTTCAACGAGTAAAAATCCTCACAAGTACATATCAGATTTTATGTCTTGAAGCAATACTCTCAACGCACCTTACTAGTAATCACTGACCGGTACATGAGTTATCTCAAGATCAAAAGATTTGTCGATGAGCAGATCAAACTCATAAATACCCCCATAACAATAGATGATGAGATCAGAAAATTGGTTCTGCAACTGAACATATCTGAGAGCCAGGCCCAGAATGCTCTTTTGAAATGCAATCTTCTAATGAAAAGACACAACCGGATGAAGTTCAATAAACAGGTCCTTCATCAGATTGTGCAGCAGGTGGTCAAGGCCGAGCAGGCCAATGTGGTCCAGGTCAACAAAGCTTTGGAGAAAGTCTCGAAGATGATACGACCAGTGATGACAGATCACTTTGCGAGCAGCGGGAGAATGGAGGATCGGCTCAGACTTCTAAACGAGCTCGGAGATATTCTTCCGGAAGGCCATTATCTCTTTGCGCTACGAAAGGAAGACGATTTGGACGATGTGGAGAAATCGAACCCAGGATATTCAAACCAGGGATTCTCTAACCCTGAGACGCAAGAGTCCGAAAATAATGAGCGTGATACTCTTGTCCGCGACGATGAAGAACTTTTGCAGTCCAGCGCAGAAACTGAGTTGCGTAAGCAGTACACGAAGGCCGCTCAAGAAGAGCTCAAAAAGCAACTTGGGTTTCATGAAGATAAAAGGGTCGAGCTCCGTGAAAAATATGATCATTTGCGGGTGCTGCTATCGCAATTGAATGGGGACCTCGTTTATAAGATGGAGAAGTTAGCTTATCTTGAAAAAATGAATCAGAAGTTGGAGAGAGTGACCTCACAAAGTGGAGGACTGGCACGTGCGATGTGTGATAGTGACGAAGAACTCCAGGACGAGAAGGGGAAAAATAAAAGCGGGAATGATGCAAATCTACAAAATGAGGATAGTGGCTTGCGGTCTCAGATGACCAGATTCAGTGTTTTGGTTGAGAAACTCGAGTTTGCACTTGCCCCGGAATAGGATGAGGGAATGTCCTACGAAGGGAGGAAAAGTCAGTCTTTTCTTTTTTTTTGTTTTCCTAGCTGATTGAGTTTGTTTATTGAAATCCCTGTGAATGGTGAGCAGAGCCTCAAATATGTCAGAACCTCAGAAGTATGCCAGAACCCCAGAAGTATGCCGGAACCTCAAAAGTATGTTTGGGTAGTTTGTAACTGAACTCCCATTAGCCTTTGTCGTTGGTACCCATTCAGTTTGATACATGACTCCTACTGATCTTTTTTTTCTCTTGAAGAAGTAGCAAGACATTCTCTCTTTTGACATGTCTCATTACATGTTATCACGAGGTAATTTTGATTGAGACGGATGCAAGATGACAGACAACACGAAGTATCATGAACAAAATGACACGATCCAAAACGCAGTCATCTTCACCCATGCTCTTCGTCCGTATTCCCCCACTTACTAAATGACAGCTTCTCATCTGGAGCGATGATCTGGGGCGACATCGAAATCATCATCTACGATTCGAGATTCATCTACAATCTGAAATTCATAGGCCAGAATCTCCGTCTGAGCCCAACAACTCCTTGTCAAGGATTGAGGTGTATTGCACGTATATATCAGACACAAACGAGACACGCTTAGTCGAACAAGCCGAAGCCCATGTCGTCGTCGGACTCCTCCTTGGCCTCCTCGGCCTTCTCCTCAGCAGCCTCACCGGCAGCAGCACCGCTAGAAGCAGCAGCAGAGCCGGAGGAAGCAGCAGCACCACCAGATGGGACAGAGGCCAACTTGGTGTTACCCTCAGCGACCAACTCCTCGATGGACTTGTCCTTCAACTCGGACAAGAGAGAGGTGATTCTGGACTCCTCAGCATCGACACCAACAGAGCTCAACAAGGAGGTGATGTCAGCGGCGGATGGGGCGGTGTTACCACCTTGAACCAACAACAAGTAAGCAGCCAAGTACTTCATTTTTCTAGAATAATCAGTTTAAGCGGAGAGTGCGGACTATCCTTTTTGGTGGAGAGAAAAGAAAACGGATGGGACACCTCGAAAAATTTTCAGTAGCCTTTCTCGCACCGCGAGCCTCGCCTACAGGCCGTGGTGCACGGGTGTGAGGCCGAACCCCGGTGGGCAATGCCAGGTTATATCGATTCCAAGGCGAAGGTCTCTTTACCGTGGCAATTGGAAACAAATGAAAACTTTGAACGGAAATTTTTAGTGAGAGATGCATGTCGGTATGCATACCACAAGCGGTTGTATCTGTGTTGTTTTTCATAGGTTATAAATGAATCTAGACAGATCCTCTGGACATTCATTTACAATGATGGGTGCGTCACGTGCTGTGCCTAGTGCCCTAGAGATTAGGGCCAATGCAGTAGACCGTTTAAAGCTGTGCGCGAGCAGGCCTTGTTCTCTAGAGCCACGGGATATATACAACCGTAGCTTTCTCAGTCCAAGATTATTAAAAGAAGATCCAGAACACAGGAATTGATTTGGGAGGCTTCAGAAGAGACAATTATGATTTAAATTCAATTTTTCAAAACAAGATTGTCCTCTTTTGCATTATATGGCGTGTGCCTGCCAGTTCCTTCAGGTGCAAAATTGGGGCCTCGGGCTGAGCGCGGCAGTGGCCCTAAAAGCTGATTTCCCATCGACTCGAAAAAATATTCAAGAGCTTTAATCTGATGAACTGGTACTGTAGGGCTTAAGAGCAAAAGACGATCGAAAATTGAGCAAAGAGTAATTTTTATTCGAGTGTTCAAAAAAGGAAAATCAAAGTCATTATTGAAAGTCTTTAAAGGATAAATTGTTAATGGTAATGCCGGGTCTTATAATTAACGACTGTCTCCTGCCTGGGGCACCTCAAAATGGACTCAAAAAATGGCTCTGAATTTTGGACCAGATTGGCCTGAACCGCGTTGAATTTGGCTCTAGATTCGTTCTCAAAATGGCCCTTCAGGCTTGGTCCGGCCCAAATTTGGGGCCAAGCGCGCGAGATCTTGCACAACCTGGGGCCCGAGATAAAGGCCACTGTCACTGTGAAAATTAGCCTGCGCGAGTTTTGTGCGGAGAAAAAGACAGTCACGACGTCACGTGCGCGATCCTTCTACCGTTGTTCCCCTGAGGTCATCAGACACCTCTCTAACTTTGTAGTGCGGCGCGCACCCGTACAGTTCGTGTGAGGCCCACTTAGGATAGGCCAGATCACGTGCCTCGGAAACCTCAGGCTGTGTGCACGTTCGCGGGATCCCTGCACTCTCCAGCAAAATTTTCATTTCACCTCTATCTTCTTGCAACGGATTTTTCCAAAGTTTACGTACATTCAATAATCATGGCTGAGACTAGTATGTGTCCTATAATGAAACATGGATCTATGAAAAGGATTGTGGTGCCATAGCCCATGGGCGCATGCTGAACCCATAGATTATGCCCTGTTATGGAGATATTTGACTGTTTGGCAATACCGAACCTATGAACGTCGAAGTGGCCTCCCCAGATGCTTTCCTCCCTTTGCCATTTGCATGAAGCAAACAAAAAAGTCATTTTTATCCATCGAGTCGAGATGTTTCCATATCTAATACCATACTGGATTGTACAACATGAAGAGGAAACCACTCAATAAGGAAGGCACCATTATCAACCCATAGTGCTATCGAGCACATGAGTATATTCTCCTCGAACAGGCTTACAATCAAGCATTCGATTCACTTTCCTATCAATCTTTTGATTCCACGTCGAGTGGAAGAATCCTGTCATCATAGATCTCCAACCGTCAAACTTATATCCATCTTGTATACTAACATATTCCAGCTAACCAGAGGAAGAGAACCTTCAAGACCTTCTCCTTCAAGGGCGTTGACCTTGCCAAGTTGGTCGAGTTGGAGACCGAGGAGTTCACCAAGCTTTGCGGAGCCAGAGTCAGAAGAAGATTCTCCAGAGGTTTGGGTGCCAAGCCAATGGGTTTGATTGCCAAGTTGAGAGCCGCCAAGTTGGCCACCCCAGCCAACGAGAAGCCAGCTGTTGTCAAGACCCACTTGAGAAACATGATTGTCGTTCCAGAGATGATCGGTTCTTTGGTTGGTGTCTACAACGGTAAGGTTTTCAACACCGTTGAGATCAAGCCAGAGATGGTTGGCCACTACTTGGGTGAGTTCTCCATCACCTACACTCCAGTCAGACACGGTAGAGCCGGTAACGCTTCTGCCAGATTCATGCCTTTGAGATAAGCGTCGGGGCTGTTTCCTGTCATACATAGTATAATAATCATTGCTAAGAAATCGAGGCAGCTGTAGCTTAGAGTTGTAGGCGTGGGGCTGTAATGCTACGGGCAATTTTCTTGCTTGTTGTTGTTGCCTTAGACGGAAAACGCGATCTTTGGGTCTTCCATTATTTGCTTATGCATTGTCGTGTATTCGCGAGAGGAAAGGTTTTGCGGCAACAATGAAGCTGCGTTTCCTCAATACTCACGGCAAGAATAGAATTTAATATTTGGGCTCTTCTCAAGATTCTTTGCAAGATTTGTCGACAGACTGTTTGGAAATGTCGATAGAATTGGCTCGGAACATTGCATTAGATGATCGATAACTTCCACGCATCCACGATTAAGGGCTTTATCAAGGTCGCAGAAGCTACTGTGATTTGAAGAATTGCTCGCAAGCAGTGGACGACTGGGGACGACAAACTGCTGACAGTACTATTATGCTCTTTTCCTGGATAAGTTGGAGCAGCGGATAAAGAACAATATCTCGATTCCGTTTTTCTCGAGACAAAAAGAGACATATGGAGACAAAGGAAGACAAAGGGAGAAAAAAGCTCGAGATTTTTGAGTCTGTTCAAAAAAGGTGTGTCTGAATCACTCGGTTCGTGACCCTTCACCCACTTAATTGTGAACTTTTTTCCTCCGTCTTTTACTTCAAGCAGTAAGCGGTGCCGTCACTTTCTAATTTGTTGCCTCGAGATGCTTCGAACACTTGGTTGTGCTTTAAAGAAGAAGTTCAAGTTGTGGAGGCGTGACCTTTCAGCCGAAGTGAGCTTTAATTGGATGTGTGACTTCAATTTTATCGTGACTTTACGAAGACGACAAACAAAACATAAACTTGACTCTCGAAACCAACGCAGAATTGCTCAATCTATGACCAAACTGAATAAAGCAGTTCTTGTGCTTTCATGCATTACCAACACATCAATGCAACTCTCGTCTATCACAATCTCTCATTGTTCTGGGTTTGTTAGACCACGCTGAGCAATTTTACCGCCCCGAATTGCAGTTTCTGAGTGCTTGTCATGGTGCAAACGGGTCTAGAATCTCTTGTCCTCGAGATTGAATGAGTGAAGCTTATTTTTGACGACGGACGTGCCTTGTGCCTACACGCCTGTACGAAAGAGGGAAAAAGCCTCTCACAAAGCCAGTGACAGACCCAGTTTTGTCAAGTTGAAGGCTCGAACAATGCCTTCGTGTATCCGCTTATGAAATACAATATGTAAAATACTCGGCTGGTCATTATCAATGGTAAAAGTGGCACATATAAGACGGCGAACGAGTCCTCGAGCTCTCGATAAACGCAAGCAGACTTACTTAACAACGCTCGAAAAGTCATTGACAATGGGGCTTCTCAAAACTGAGAACCACAACAAGTGGATAGCTAATTGGATCCTCCGTGACTGGAGCAGGTACTACAGGCACAGAGACATGCTCATTATTCCCGGGGTTTCCGGAACAGAAGGGCCTCATTTGTCTATCATGACGTACAATATAATGTACCGTTGCTCAGCAGAGCGTTACAAGACCCAGGAAGGGGAATCGTTTTCCCGGTGTCGGTTTGATATTTTGTCGCATGAGATATCCACGTACAATGCAGACATAGTATGTTTGCAAGAGTTGGAAACAGACGAGTTGCATCATTTTATCAAGTGTTTCCACGAGCTCGGGTACGAGTCTGTTTTTCTGAGGCACAATGTCAACAACACAATGGCGATTTGTTACAAAAAAAGCTTGTTCTCCCAGATTCTTGCTGAGTGCGATTTGTACTCCGCTGACTTGCCAGATGCAAGCTACTGCAGGAACTGTGCCATGTTGTTGGCGTTGGAATTTAAGCCGGAATATATAGGGTCGTTTTCGGGCATTCTGAACAACTGTCTTATCATTGTCAACACGCATCTCCAGCCTTTCGAATGTCACAAAGATTTGAGAGCTGAAGAGACAGCCGTGCTTCTCAAACATATCAAGGAATTCACTGAAAGGGCTGAGCTTTCATCCGGTTCGAGTGAAAGCTACAGATTTCTCTGTGGTGATTTCAATTCGCTGGCAGATGACCCGGCTTATCTCCTGATGGTTGCAAAGCCCTTTCAATGGGGAAAGTCTCTGGAAGTGTCAAAACTCCATTCTCAAATTGCCGACTCGCATAATCACATCATGTTGAGAGCTGTCTCACTCTACTCTGTTGGGTACAGGCTTGTTGACCGTTCAAGAAACGCGGTGGGCGATGTGAGAAAAGAGCCAAGTTTTACGTTCTGGGGCCCTTTTTGGCATGGAGTTTGCGACTACATCTTCAACGTATGCGACTGGGAAGGCGACGAATGCGCAAAAGTGGACTCTGTTGAAGAGCTTGCGCAGCTCAGCAATGTGAGACTCTTGGCTCTTCTCGAGATTCCCCACAAATACGAAATGGGCGGTCCTCTTCCTCAGGTCAAGTCTTTCCCACTGGATCATCTTTGCTTGATGGCGGAGGTCGAGTTGATATGAGCTGTTAGGGAAAAAAAGGATTAGTTTGGTGGTTTGATCAAGTCTGCTTTTTATGTTTCAATGCGTTTTTTATTGTTTCCATTAGGTTAGTAATGTTTATGCCTTGTTTTACGTATTTCTCATCATGATTTCTTTCTTTATAATTAATGTGCTGATTGTTTGGTGGTATGCGATTGACTTCTCATTGATAAAACTCCATAGTCGCATTCGCTCATATTCTCAATCTTTGCGAAGACAAAGTGTTCTTGCATAACATCTCCAGAACAAGCGGGTTTCGGCCAGTATAATGACAAAGGTAGCTCTTTCAATGGGTATGTTATATTCTCAAGTTTATTGCTTATGAAAATATTTGCGCTAGTATTGCTCGCTCAATTATTTGAAACCTCTGATGTTCTTCATAAAAGAAATCAGCAAAAATCCCTAACAAATCGATTTTTGCCACTGGATAATCAAGAGACTGTCTCTCCCTTACTATGGGCCTTAACAATGCTTGTCCAGGATTATGGGTTTACACATTGCGTCTTCCTGTTCGATGGGCTTCAGTATAGATGAGCAACTAAAACAAAGAGCGGAAGTAAACGACAACAATGAGCTTGAGGCGTAAAGTCTCACAACAAATCTGGATAAAATGTTTTCAATCTGAAATCTTCTGTGTTATAAAGAGCACCGAGTAGGCTCAAAAAATGCTTTTCCATACAAGTAAAATGCCACGAGCTTTAAATAGCACTCACAGCAGACCAATACCTTGGTATGTCACCAGTGACTGGAGCTCCGACTATATTCATAGAAAGATGCTCAGAGTCCAAGAGGCTGGGGATGGACCCCAGTTGTCCATCATGACCTACAATGTTCTTGCTCTTTGTGGAAAAAAAAGGTATCGGCATGGGAATGGCACTCATATGATCCAATATCGGTACCCAATACTCACGCATGAGATCGGGACGTATAACGCAGATATCATTTGCTTACAAGAGATTGATCAGCGAAAGACCAGCAAGCTCAGAAAACGCCTTTCGAGTCTTGGCTATTGTGTAGTCTTTCAGCGTATCTACAGCCCCAATGCTTTGGCAATATGCTACAAGAAAGACTTATTCGAGGAGCGTCGGTGTGGCAACGACCACGCTCTCAAGCCGGAGGTGAATGAGCTCCGCAATAATTCCGGAATGTACGGAAGATTTATGATGCTTTGCTTGACATTCAAAACTAAGTTCTTGAGGGAGTTTGAGGATCCCCTGAGAGACGGAGTTGTGATTGTGAGCACTCATTTACCATCGAGAATCGAATCTGTTGAACAACGCTTGAAGCAAACAGGAGCATTGTTGATGAGTGTCGATGATTTCAGCAAAAGCTGCGGGTGGGAAGGCTCAAATGAGTTTTACACATTTGTGGT
>JAJLZY010000277.1:0-15821 GCA_030564885.1 Metschnikowia kofuensis (nom. inval.)
GGTTTTTGCAGCTTAGGTGTTTGCGCGCCTAGGAAAATAAACGGCCACTACACGGAAGGCAAAAAAAAAAAAAAAAAAGTCGCACAAGACCGGCAGGTGATCGATCGGGCTCACTAACTGGAGTCATAGAAATATAACGACTTCCTAGTCTTGAATTAATACTGAAAAATTACCATCATTGAACCGCACACAGCACAATATGGCCGACCTTTATGTGGTAGTGCACTTGGCTACTACTTTTGATGAGTCAGCCGTTTATGTGCCTCGTGATGCTCGTGAAACCATAGCCCTCTCGTGGTGTATTGTGGACTCCACGTCCCTAGAAGTTCTGGCGCGTCAGTCATACTTGGTGAGACCCCTCAAGACTCCTGTGACGCCGGATTGTGCTCTGCGATACAATATTTCGTGGGACGATGTCAAAGATGGTCTCGCGTTCAAAGACGCAATGGCAACTTTCGACAAGGAGCTTATGGACCAGGTCGGAAACAAGGATTTTTCGCTTGTCACCACTAATGTGCACGGCTTGAGGGTGGTTCTCCAACGCGAGGCCCGGGACAAGTCTGTGGTGTTGCCTGCCTATTTACAACATCCGCGCGTCTTTGACTTGTGCAACGAGTATCTGAAGTGGCAGAGTGTCCATCCAGAGGCTTCGAGCTACCCAAGCTCGAGCTTAGCAAATGTAATCACGGCTCTCGACGTGGAGTTGAGTCTGGCGTGGGTGGAGGAATCTCAGGACGACTTCAAAGTGGCGGTGGAAGTGCATGCGAGGATATTAGCTCAGCTATTGAAAAAATCGGTTCCCATCGAATCGCACCCTTCAGTCTTGACAAGACCATATGATAGTGCACTCGACGCAAAGATCTTTTTGGCCGAGCGCTCCAAAATCTTGTATCTCTCAAATTTGTCCGCTGACACTACGCATTCCGAACTCGAGTCTTGGTTCACGCAATCGGGCGGGCGTCCCATCGCCTTCTGGACACTAAAAGGCACTGACACAGATTCTAAAGCTAACCAGCAAGGCGTCACCACAAAACCAAAAAGCATCTCAGGCTTTGCTGTTTTTTCCAAACACGAAGAAGCAGCAGAGGCTTTGTGCATGAATGGTCGAATGTTGCTTGATAAAGTGGTAGAGGTACAAGCTTCTTCGACAAGAGTTCTCGATCGGGCGTCCAACCTCCTTACTCAATTTCCATCTCTGAAAAATCGCCCAAGGCCAGGTGACTGGACCTGTCCGTCTTGTGGATTTTCCAATTTCCAACGAAGGATAGCTTGTTTTCGTTGCTCATTTCCGGCGACATCTGCGATTGCAATCCAGGAACAAATGCATGGATCGCAAAATAATGGGCTTCTCGACGGGCAGAAAGCCGCTGGTAACAACAACTTGGGCAGGAAACCTAAGCATGAAGATAGACAAGTCTTTTCTGGATCAGCAGGCTACCATGATCAGTCTCAGGTAGCCACAAATGGGTTCAAGCTTGGGAATAGTCATAACAATGCCTATAACAACAACTTCAGCCACAATCATGGGGGCAACAATCAACGATCTCATTACGGGAGCCAGGTTCCATTTCGTGCGGGTGATTGGAAGTGCGCGAATGAGTCTTGTCAATACCATAATTTCGCCAAAAATTTGTGTTGTTTGAAGTGCGGAGCTGCAAAACTGGCCGCAATAATGCAAGCTAGTGTATCTAATGGTTCCAATAATGGGAACCATCCAGCAATTACAGGCTCTGCAATGGGGTCAATTCATTCTGTGAACACCACTGCTGCGGCCATCGCAGCAGCGACAGCGAGTGGTCAGCCTTTAAACTTGAACAACAGCTTTTTTGGGTTGCAACAGCCGCTGCCTCATCATTCACGCCAATCCACCAGCACCCAATCTTCGGGATCTTCATCTCCTATACACAACAACGGGCTCTATTCGAACATCTCGCAATTACAACAGCTTCAATTCCAACATGGAAAGACGCAAAACAATACTAATATTCTGAATTTAGGTATGTTGCCTATGCAAGGTCATTATGCTCCTCAAGGGTCGCACGTGAGACAAAAGCAGCCTCAAACGTCGACCGGCTCACCAGGATTGTACATGCAGCAAAATCAGCCTATTAAGAGCCCTAGGGGTAATAAAGATGGGGCCGGCAATAACGGCAATAACGTCAATTCACTCAGCAACCAGATCAGCACGATGAGCTTGGGCAATCCTTAGACCAGAGACGAATGTATTGTCGAAAGGGCGCACACAAGGATGTTGGCCACTCTCACGTGAGCTGCTTCACTCAGCCCGTGAACGTGTGATGCTGCGCCGATTTGATCTGATGGTGGCTAATGTATGTCAAGGTTTGTTTTCCGAAGAAAAGGTTTTTTAAAAGTATTATATTATGGCGGAAGCACGGTGCTTAGGGTTGGATATATAGGTATGCTTGGATGAACAGGAGCGCGGCAAAAAGCAGCTCCCCAGCAGAAATAAAAAAGTATAAGAATAATAAAGCTATAGAATCCAAATGGCTTATAATAAAATCAATTATTCAAACCTCATCCAACTATCTGGTCAGAGGTGACATGCGCCGTTTTGTGATACTACAGGATAGGTATGGGGAGCGGCCGATTCGCAGTGAGGAAAACCTCACCAAACCTTCAAGGCACCACTTGTAAGGTGATAATATACCACTAAAAAATTTTATGATAGAAGCGAAGAAAGCAAAAAGATCAGACGAGCACGCGAAGGTCCGATGAAGTGAGGTGTTATCAAACTAGGATCTATTAAGCGTGTACCTAAAGAGTTGGATTTGTCTAATCATACTGGTTCAAAAGATGCAGGGACAAGCGCGGGTCCCGGATATGCATGGATTATACTAATGGAATAGAGTTCACATATCTGTTCCAAATGTGCAAAGCACTTTACTGATAGCATGAATATTGACACTGCGCAAAGAATGTCAACGCATCTCAATTCCTGATTTATTTCTTCTTTCACATCCACTGCAATGTCTTTGATGAAAGAAGTATGGGTTCATTAGTGGAAAAGGTGCTAACATCAAACCTGGCCAGAGTCTTGCATGCGCGAGTCGCGCGCGAAAAGACCACGTAGTATTTGGCTCCAGGACTCATAATACGTATACCCTTCTGTTCCATTGCCCGGCTGCCAATACTGCGTTCAATATCGACGGAATCAGTGCTATCTTTCGACTTTGGGATTATAGGAACTACGCAATAATGCCAGACAAGTACTCGATTATTCTCCCCACATACAACGAGCGCAAGAACTTGCCGATTCTTGTTTATCTCTTAGACAAGACCTTCAAGCAGGCCAAAATCGACTGGGAGGTGATCATTGTCGACGACAACTCGCCTGACGGGACACAGGACGTGGCAAAAAAACTCATTGATGTTTTCGGCGCCGAGCACATCCAGTTGCGTGCAAGAGCAGGCAAATTGGGCTTGGGAACCGCATATGTGCATGGATTACAGTTTGTCACAGGCAACTTCGTGATCATCATGGATGCAGACTTCTCCCACCACCCAGAAGCCATTCCACAGTTCATTGCGGCCCAGAAAGCCGGTAATTTCGACATCATCACCGGCACGCGGTACGCTGGAAATGGTGGAGTCTATGGCTGGGACTTGAAGCGGAAGTTGGTGTCGAGAGGTGCCAATTTCTTGGCTGCCACTGTGTTGAGACCCAATGTGTCGGACTTGACCGGCTCGTTCCGTTTGTACAAGAAGGACGTGTTGGCGAAAGTCATCAGCGAGACCAAATCTAAGGGGTACGTATTCCAGATGGAGATGATGGTGCGTGCGAAGGCCCTTGGCTTTTCTGTGGGCGAGGTGCCCATCAACTTTGTCGACAGAGTTTACGGAGAGTCGAAGTTGGGAGGCGACGAGATTGTCCAGTACTTGAAGGGTGTGTTTTCCTTGTTCATTAATGTCTGAGTGTGGCGTGCCACTAGGATTGAAGTGGGGCTAGATCATATTTGGTTTATTAGATTAGAGATTGAATCGTGTAATGTTTATTATTACTGTAAAGATGGTTTTGTAGGGCAGCAGGGGAAAAATGGGCTGCAATGACTTGAGCCTGTCTCAGCACGGGAGAACACTACCTTGAGATGTTGCGGGTCCGATGGTAAACATGTTGGAGGAAGAATTGAGTATTGTGTTTTTTTTTTTCAATTAAAGTCAATGAGAAATTTAGAGCGCATATGGAATGCATTGAAGAATATGAATCTGACTAACATTGGCCATTGGCCATTGTACATTATCGCGCTAAGATCAATGAGATGGAACATTTTACGCGACTTGCGCTTTCTGATAGATTGTTCTTGAAAATTTTAAAGAGCCGTAACTGTGACTTTTGGCCTTTCATTTTCCAGCGTTTTCAACTATCGATGGTCAATATCTTCGTGCCGCAGGGCCACTGAAATAGGCTTCTCTATTGACGACAGCCAAACCATGAACTTGACTGATCAAAAAGCGCTGAACTTTGCACCAAAATGACAAATTGACTTTCATACCAAAACCAATGGGAGAATTTCAGACCACAGTGATGTGACATTGTGTGGCTCGCAGGCATCACAAATTATTATATGATAGACTGACGCCAGCAGATCCACTGTAAATCCTGTTGGGGCCCCGAATTCTACTTAACAGCTTGTCACCCTCACATTCACTTCTTCAATGAATTATCAAACAAAAAGACGGGAAGGTGAAATATATGTTATTTGACAAATGATTATTGCAGAGAAAAAGTTTTGAGTTCATCTGTACTCGAACAAACTACTAAGTAGCCAAAACGAAAACCCGCGAGTAATGGGATTCTCATATAAGCATCAGACGGGAAATCATAGACATATCTTTATACTTTTAGTAGTCAGGTCTCTCTAAGAGAAAACAATCATAACCCGCTGATACCGACAATCTTCTTGTTCCTGGCTGAAGTCAGAAATGTATCCCCACGGAACGCAAGTTGAGAAACGCGAAGTTGGGTCGTAAAATTGCGGTTCTCGACGCGGCTTTATTGCGTTTGCTAGTAATTGAAAAGCACAACTGGGCTCATGCACTCAACAATATACGGCGCTACTTATGCGAGGTATTGGACCTGTCGGAGCTCCAATTAATTTCTCGAGAATACTAAACAATTTTTTATGGCAAAAATGGTCTGATGAAGTCCTTAAAGGGCCGAAGCAGCGTCTTGATTCCTTCCAACTCGACCACAGCCTGCATACAACCGCACTGCAAGTGGATTAATCCCTCTCAATCAGGACTTCTGAGTGCATTCAGCCCCAGATCTCAATGAGAATGCGCTAACATGGTCAGTTTCAAACACCAGTGGTTTTCCTGAGGAGGGTGAGTATTTTTTTAGGATTTTTTTCAACAAAAAAACGCATGATGGTCTTCTGTAGTCCCCGTATTTTGCAAGGTAGATTTTCTTTGCCATAGCCGCCATGTCTTTTTTGAAAGAACCCTTGAGCCGTCTCAAATGGGGCTTTATTCCAGTCCGAAGGATTGTTGATGACGATCTCGAGCCCGAACACGTGGACTCGGACTCGAAAGAATCAGTCCAGGAAAGCAACTATGAAGATCTGGAGTTTATGCCGGAAACTGAGCTCATCGAGTACAGAGATGAGGCCAACCGGCCCTGGTGGAAATTCTTCGACGAGTATGAATATAGATTAAACAAACACGCAAGGGCGGGCCACAAATGGTACAAGTGGTTTGACGATAATGACACACCGGCCGAACGCAAGTTGCACTTGAAAATCGACGTCTTGCTCACGCTTTATGCGCTTATTGCTTACTGGGCCAAATACTTGGATCAGTCTAACTTGAACAACGCCTACGTGGCGGGGTTAAAGGAGTCGCTCCACATGAAAGGTAACGATTTGGTGAATACTCAAGTGCTTTTCTCCGTGGGGAACATCATTTTCCAGCTCCCCTTCATCTACGTCTTGAACGGACTTCCTCTTAATTATGTGTTACCTTCTTTGGACATTTGCTGGTCGATCTTGACAATAGGGGCTTCGAAAGTTAGCACACTCACCCAATTGAAGGTCATTCGCTTTTTCGTCGGTACTTTTGAGGCGCCTTTGTACTTGTCCTTTATGTACTTGATTGGCACTTTCACTTTCAGTCCGACCATGCTAGCAAGGCGAACAATGATTTTTTACTTTGGCCAGTACCTCGGGATCTTGACGTCCGGGCTTATTTCCGGAGGCATTGTCCGGCACTTCGACGGAGTCGGCGGCCTTGATGCTTGGAGGTGGATATTTATTATAGACGGAATTCTTTCAATTGTTGTGGGAATTCTCGGCTTTTACATGCTTCCTGGCACACCGACCGACTGCTACTCGATCTGGCTCACGGACGACGAGATCAGATTGCTTCGTCGGAAATTGAAAGAGAACCATACTGCCGGCAGACCACATGACAATTTATTCAAGTCGCTCTTGTCATGGAAAATCTGGAAGCTGATTCTTTGCTCGTGGGAAATCTACGTGCTCACTGTATGGAATTTCCTTGTCTGCAATAACAGTAGCGGGACTTCAGGAGCGTATATCTTATGGCTTAAATCGCTCAATCAGTTCAGTCCCGGAAAGCTCCAGGACCTCTCGGCCTTGACTCCAGGCCTCGGTCTCATTTGGCTATTCCTCACATGCATGTGGGCAGACTTGTTCCAGCTGAGGTGGTCTGCAATTTTGATATCTCAGGTTTTCAATATTTTGGGAAACGTCCTTCTTGCGGTCTGGTACATCCCGAGTGGGCTTAAGTGGTTTGCATGGTGCCTCCAGTATTTTGGCTGGGCCATGGCTCCCGTTTCGTACTCGTGGCAAAACGAGATCTGTCGCAGAGACGCCCAGAAACGTGCCGTTGTGTTGGTTTTCATGAACCTGATGGGCTCAGCCTCTTTTGCCTACATGTCCGTGCTCGTTTGGAAAACAGTAGAGGCGCCTCGTTTCCTTCGGGGTTACTCATTCACCGCCTCCAGTGCGTTTTGTTTGTGCTTCTGGACTTTTTTGGTATTGTACTTGTACAAAAGACAAGAGCGGAAGTATGCCAAACAGAACGGAATTGTTTTGTACAATTCTCTCACAGACCCGGAACCTGTTGTGATGCACACCGGTGGCTCTTCTGACGAGGAGAAAAAGCTGCAAAAAGGCGAGTGAAGGCACTTAGTGGTCAGCTTTGGGCGTGGAGTAGGTGTCACACATCTTTAGCTAATTTATTGTATCTCAAGGAGTATCATCCGAATTATCGGTAGTATCTTGAATTCTGATATACCACATTCAGAATCTCCGCTGTCATGCTTGAAGAGCACCGAAATGTGTAATTTTTAACTTCCCAGCAGACACGCTTTTGTATCGATGCAAATCACGACTCTTCATTTCTGCAAGCTACAAAGCTTCATGCTAAAAAAATGTTCATTAATGAGTAGGGTTCAGAGCCGAATGCTTTGAAGCGCAAAAGTCTTATTTCAAAATCTTCAAAACTGACCAGCGTTGGTGCATTTTTTTTTTAATTTTCACTTCCAAGCCAATCATTGCTTTTATCATATGGGTAGGGGTCTCATGCGTTTGGACACATCAGTTGTTGTGATATAAGTGAGACTATGCTTTGGAAATCTAGTAGAAAATTGCTTGGGTCGATTAATTCGCAGCCTTTTTTCTTCGGCTCCCAAAGGTCACTCCTGAGACCAAATTTCCTCCCCACTAATCACGACAACCATTCAAAGTAGGCCAAAGTAACGAAAATACACCAGTCTCTCAAATTTGCCTCCGAACATTTGATTGCATGTATACATCCGGGATCTTTGTCCTCCAGAGGCCCTTGGCAAGCCAGCAGTTCATCAAAACACCCGTGCACCTTTTATATGAGTAAGGCCCAGCCAGTCGTCAGCCAAAAGTTCTTAAGACATAATTTTATGCATTTCCCTTTATCACAATCATGGCAAAGGATACCTATCTCAAACGTGTTCTTGGCGCAGAAAGGTACAATGCCGTGAGATCGGCAAAAATTTTGATGGTTGGTGCTGGGGGAATTGGATGTGAGCTTCTCAAGGATTTACTCTTATCTGGATTCGGCGAGATCCATATCGTGGATTTGGACACCATCACATTATCAAATTTGAACCGGCAGTTTTTGTTCCGGCAGAAGGATATTGGGAAACTGAAGTCCCTCACTGTTGTTAAGGCAGTGGAAAACTTTAACTACTACGGAGCCAAACTCGTGCCTCATCATGGAAATGTGATGGATCTGACTCTTTTCCCCGTTGAGTGGTGGGCACAATTCGACTTCATCTTCAACGCTTTAGACAATGCAGAGGCGCGTAGGCACGTGAACAGGCTTGCGTTGTTTTTGCACAAGCCTCTCATGGAGTCTGGAACCACCGGCTTTGATGGACAGATCCAGCCGATCTTCCCGTATGCCACGGAGTGTTACGAGTGCCAGCAGAAAGAGACCCCCAAGGCGTACCCGGTATGTACGATTCGGTCGACACCCTCTCAGCCAGTCCACTGCATTGTGTGGGCGAAGGAGTTTCTATTCGCTCAGCTTTTCTCGTCCACCACAGAAAATGAGCTTAAGGCTGCAGACTTGCAGAAAGAAACCACTGACGCAAAAGAAATCGAGCGCATTTTGCTGGAGGCAAATGAGCTCTCGGGGTTGAAGAAACAGGTGGCCAAGGCAGACTTTGCTGCTCAACTCATTCAGAAGATTTTCCATGACGATGTGCTCAAGGCGTTACAACTAGAAAGCCTCTGGAAAACCCGGCGCAAGCCCGAGCCTTTGGAGTTTCACGCGAAATATGAGTCACAAATAGGCAAAATGGCACTAGCATCCGAAAATCGCTCGCTTCTAGTCAACGATACAGAGGTATGGTCTGTCCCAGAAACATTGTATGTGTTGGTAGAATCAACACGCCAGATCCAGGCCCGGTTGCAGCTGGGAGAAAAGGAGATTTTTTTCGACAAAGACGACGAGGACACGTTGAACTTTGTGGCGGCAGCCGCCAACCTCCGCTCGCACGTGTTCCACATCGAACCGAAATCGAAATTTGACATCAAACAGATTGCAGGTAACATTATCCCTGCAATTGCCACCACCAATGCCATCATCAGTGGCCTCTCAAACTTGGCCTCGTTAATCTTCTGGACGAAAAACTTTGCTCCTGCAGACGCCAAAGTCACCTTTATCAGTATCAAAGAAAATAAGCGAGCAACCTCTGCACTGGTTGAGGCACCCAGCAAGAAGTGTGCAAGCTGTGGGATTGTTAGCAAAGGTCTTTTGTCGTTATCTGAGGTCTATTTGAAAACGCCGCTTCAAGAATTCCTCGACTTGGTGAAAAAAAATTACGGCTACTCAGATGATGTTTCCGTCATAGTTGGCAAGAATAAACTCGTCTATGATGTCGACTTCGATGATAACCTCGCTCGTAGTCTCAAGGACCTCGGCATTGTTGCAAATGAGACGCTCCTCATTCAAGACGACGAGGATGAGTATGAGAACTTAGAATTCTTAGTGTGCACGGGAAATTCCCGAGACGTGGTGTTGCCCGAAATCAAGCTACGCGCGAAATTTATTGCACCCGCAAATGCCTCCGAGGCCGAGCCCAGATCCGAGACCGCCGATGTGGAGCTCACAGATGATGCGATCGTGATCGAGGATGATGAGGAGCCGCCGGCCAAAAAACGGAGAATCGAAGAAACTCCAGTAGAGATTTTATGAGCGTGTTTATTGATCAAATGAGGGTACGGTTCAGGCGCGCTTTTTAGCCTCAATAATTTGCGGTGTGCATCTCATCTTCTTATCACTTGCAGCCATTGAGTTGCCATCATTTGCAAAGTGCACAATTTGCCCTGTATCGACTCCTTGCCCGCCATGGGTTCACATTCGGTTGTGCCTTTGGTGTTCTTTTGACATACATGTTTCCTAATTTCGACGCTCGATGGTGTCAACGTCTCTTGTGTGACCTCTATTTGTTGACCCGTTATCTGAAAAATTCTCTCACCTCTTGGAAAATCACACGTGAACTACAAAAATCATGGTTCGAAACTAACCGCTGGATCCATGTTTTTGTCATGTTTGCGAGGATTTGCAGCCCGGCAAAGGGTTTCCTACACAGAGCGCTCACGCAAGAAGGCACCCGTGCACCAGGGCCTGGATCACCGACAAGCGAGCGAGCGTGGATCCAGTGGCCACTCTTTTATCTGCTTCTAGATATCTGAAACCAAGTCCGCCAAACATGTCTTGGAACGCATACACCGACAGTCTCATTTCCACCGGCAAGATCGACAAGGCCGCCATCTACTCTGCCGCGGGTGACTCTCTCTGGGCGGCATCTGGAGGATTCCAAATCGCTGCTCAAGAGATCACCAATATTGCCGGTGGGTACGCCGACGCCTCTCAATTGCAAGCCCACGGCTTGCGTGTCGAGGGTGAGAAATACTTTTTGTTGAAGTCTGATGAAAGATCCATCTACGGTAAGCAGGACGACCGTGGCATCATTGCCGTGAAGACCAAGCAGGCGATCCTCGTGGCTCATTACCCATCTGGAGTGCAGGCACAGGAGGCGACGGCTGTGGTCGAGAAATTGGCCGACTACTTGATCTCGCTGGGCTACTAAAAGGGGAGGATATTCATATAGGAACTTAATTTGAGAAATGATGAAACTGGCTGAGGCTCTGGCCCTCGGAGTCCAATGGACTTGCAGAGCCACTGTAGACTGTAGAAGAGTGTCCAAGTGTAGAAAAGAGAGAAAATGTATTAAGGTCCACAATGTGTATTCCTATTCTTCGTCACTCCTCTCATTTCTTCGTTTTCAAATTCTAAGCTCTAGGTGTTTCATTTAGTTGTCCAATAATTGGCTTGCCTGATTATTTTCCCTTTGCTCTCGTGGGCTCGTTCGCGGCACATGCTCTCAAGCCGCGTTTGATGCTGAACGTTTGCTCGGCAAAGTTGAATTCGGGGTCAGAAGATAAGTAACTTGAATGATTCCAGCACAATTTCTTTGCTTTTGCTCTTCGACTAAAATCATGTTATATAAAAAGTTGCAATCTACACGTTACAGCTCAATACGATACTTGTCAAATAATTGAACCCGAGCGGTATGCTGAGAATTCAGTGGGCAGGCCGTCGCGAACTGTGAAGTGTGTGTATACACAGGAAAACCGTTTGTTCTGTACAAGGGAGTTTCAATCAGGCACGGGGAAAAAATAGGTGGGATTGCATTATCCTCTTCTCCCTTTTCTTTTGTTTGATCTAACATTTGTACGTTGGTGCGAGGATCAGAAATTGAGGCTATGGGCAGGTGATAAACGTTAGTTTGGGTGCCAATGAAAAAGATAAAATAACCACAAAAAAATGTTTTTTGTTTCTAACTCTCATTAGGCTGGAAATTGTATGCTCAATCGCGGCTAAGCTGTATGGTGTCATATGTGAATCACTAATAGTAGATGATTTAACTCTCCTACTTCTTCTTGACAGATTTAGTTTGATCTTTCAATAAAGAGAAGCCAAAAATAACTTCACAAAGCTCTTATGAGGATATGATGAGGAACTTGTTCAAGGAAAGTGATTGATTTTTGACAGCCAGTCAGTTGCAAAAAAATGCACACGGCTTTGACTATTAGCAACTCTTTGATCTTCGATTCAAGCCCCCACTTTATTCAAAATAGCAAATTCAACTTACGCCTCATAATCAGGGTTAGGCTCGGGAAAAGCGAATACAGGCCAAGTTTGCGGCTTGTACCTAATAAGCGTGATAAAAATCGGAGCTGGGACACAGTTCAGACACCAGCACTTTAGGGGGGCTTGTAGCCAAAACATCCACCGCACAAAACAGTCAACATCACCATGCTGAATATCTTAAGTTTTGCAGAGTTGAGGTTAATAGCGCATCTTATGATTCGAATTGAAGAGACGAACGGGTAGTGTTGCCGGCTTCGTGATATCGTTCTGCAAGTGACGTGCGAGCTTGGCACTTCTTGAATTTGCACTGGAAGCCCTATTCTTGAGCTGTTTTCTAAACCCGATTTTATTCTCTAGAGCCTTTCATGGCATGCATCTTTGAGCTGGGTACTCTCAAAACATTGTGGAGTCGGAACACTTCCCTAGTCATGAAATAAATTCGGGAGTAGCTGAATAATGGCCACGGACGCGTGACAATGAATGGTCATAGAAGTAGGCTGGTCAGAGTAAACGATACAAAAAAAAAAGTAGCTGTTTAGCTTGAATTCACTTCAATCGTCAAGCTGGCATAATTTTGAGAGGATGCCTTTGTCTTCGATTTAGACTTTTTTGAGCTCGATGAAACTTTGTTCGGGCGCATATCTAGTCAGTTTCCGAGCAAAAACCATCTTCATCCATCTCAAAGAGCAAAAGTTGAAAATTTATATCGCATGTTAGAGAGAATTCGACGCGTCCCAGGGATCACTTGTTTCCTGAACACTCAAGATTCCAAAAACTAGTCTAAAAGGTACAGCTCGGTGACTGCCAGTATATATGTCGAGCTTTCTCACTTAGAAAATGCGTTATGTACGTCTTATAGGCTTGTGGACCATAATTGGTCGAAGCACCCAAGAGCACACGACTTGCTCAGAGACAAAAATCATCCGACTTGAGTTTAATCGCAAAATAGAGAAATTTGAGCAACGGCACACGTTGGTGTATCGGGAAACTCATTACTGAGAAAGAATCTGGAAATGGGGCATCGCAGATGTGGGATAATATGCCCAAAGCACAGCATTGACGGAGCCTTATCACAAACTGTTTTGGAAAAGTCGAAACTCTGTGGGATATCAAATATCTCGATTGCGAATTGAGGTAAGATCAAAAAGCTTCTTCATCAAGTATTTTTTGTCGAAAGCAATTACCCCAATCCACCTAAAAACTTACAAGCTATCTGCTCGTGTACCTCAATAGAATAATGAAGATCCCCCGAATCCACAGCCTGGCGAAACAATTGACTTGTGTTCTTCACTCAAACAAATACAAATATACGGAAAAAAGAAAATAATAGACACGATAAAAAAAAGCTTATACGTATTTTGATTTGCCCGTCTCGTTAAGTTTTCGCAGCCTTCCTCCAATACCTCTTAGCCCCGATCTCAGTAAGTGTTTGGTCCTGCTGATCTCCACTGAATCCCTTGCTAGCGCGGACTTATCACTTGAAGCACGAGTCGTGTCACGTGATAAATCATCGACGTGCATGACTGACAATGGCAATGTCAGTCCGTGGAAAAATATATTCACCCACCGGAATGCGTATACCGAGCTTTAACTGGTCACTCTCTGGGCGTTCATACGGAAATGCTGGTGAATTTGCAGTCTAATACACTTCAAGAACGAAGTGCGATATTGAACCCTGGGGGCCGCGCGCATGGCACGTGACCCAGTGTGAAACCTGCGCGCTACCATTGGCCAGTTTTTTTCCCACGCTTCGCACGCACGCTACTCACATTAAGCTGTTGCTTCTATACAACCAGAACTTAGCTTCTTCACATCACATATATTCACACAAGCACCATGTTCCGCGCCACTTCTCGTACCGCCCGGGCCAGCTTCAAGCGTTTCTATGCCGCTGGAGCCCACCACGAGGCGCCTGCGTCCACACAGACCGAGATCGACGTGACAAAGGTGTTTGGCATGGCAGTTCTTGCTGGGGTCTCGCTTTACTTCTACAGATCTTCTAACAACCCCGTGGTCGAGACCGCATACTATAAGCAGTTGGAAGACCGTGACCAGATGAGGAGCGAGGCGTACTTGAAACGCTACAAAACATCATTTATTAAGACATTCATCAGAGACAAAGGTGGAATTGGCCAGAACCACTTGAGGGGCCAGGCTCAGACGCCCATTCCTCAAACTTATATCCACCTGCACTCGCCATACGGGTCTCAGTTCGGTGCCGGTATCAAGACCGACAAGTTGGGCCCAAGAAAGGAGAGAATAAAGTACTTTGCTCCTTTGGAGAACTAGAGGGGTCGACCCGGTCATTTCAAGCATCCTTTGGCCCGGGATTTGCGGGCCAGAATTGCGTTCTTTCATGAAACATGCCATGATATTTTTTTCAAAGGACAAAGTAGACGTTTTTGAATGGGTTTCAATTATCTCTGCCATGGCACAGTTTCTTCCAACTGCACTTCGGTGCGTCCATTTGCATTCATCATTGAGGGGCCGCGGCCCTTCCTTTTGCTTCACATTTATATTCACAATACACGATAACTTCAGAAAAAAGAAGATCAAAGGGGAGAGAATAGTGTTGCGATGATACAAGATGTGAAAATGGCATGAATCATCTTTTGTAGGAAACCGTAACCAGGCTTTGCAAGTGAGCAAAATATCGAGTATTCATGCTTGAAAAAATATCTCAAAGGTGTGGATTACCATTCATTTTATCAGGTGTCAAAGTTTCTATCAAAAGTTTTTTCCAAGTTAAACTGGGTTCCTTCTTAAACCACTGTAATACAAGAAACAACTATCGTAGCCTTAGCGCGACACGTGATCCACTTACCGACAGTGCCGACTCGTCTCCGCACTTGCTTCTACTTACTGGACTGGGGCTTTATAATTGTACCCTTTTACACCTCAATTACCATTATAAAATGTCGAAAATCGAGTGGAACGTGATCGTTTTTGATAAGCCTGGCTCAGACAGAACCAGCGTGCGTCCTCAGCATGTTGCCGCAATCCCAGCCGCAGTCAATGATGGAATAGTGACCTCAGTAGGAGCCATTTATACCGACGCTTCAAAGACGCAGTTTGCCGGCTCCACATTCCATATGATGGCCGAGTCGAAGGAGGAGATTCTCGAGTTTTTGAAAAAAGACATTTACTACGAATCGGGGATTTGGGACTTGGATTCGGTCGTTGCACATCCTGTGGGTATTGCCTCGAGATTGGCCAAGGCCATGCCTGGTGTGACTAAGATCTAAATTATGTATTTCGGGCAAAAGAATTTTTATTCGACAGGACACGTACCAAACTAACGCTTGTTAAAGATTCACTCATAATATAGTAGGTGAAATGTTTCACTTGATTTTGGTGGTAGATACTCTGAATTGAGTTTCAGTGACGCTTATTGAAGTCCGGCTATGGCTAGAAAGAGCCGAGATCAGAATCCTCAATGTTTTGAAGCTGAAAAATTTGACATTTTCTGAATGAGTGGAAACATTTTTGACTGCATTAAAAGTGTTATCACCGAATCTGCAAACAAGTGAGAGAAAACACTTTTCTTTTACCCAATAATATTTGTAGTGAGGTTATAGCCCGACCCTCAATTAGAAATTTGGTGAATCGGATCTCACAATGCCTTTACTTTTTCAATTCATTGGTCTAAAATTTTTTTCTACCCAACAGGCTCTCCGCCAAAGGTAATCTATGCAGAGAGAAGCGATAATCACTAAAATAGTATCTTAGTTCTAAAGATTAATCAAAAAATCATGCCTTGGTCGACCTCGAAATTGGGAACACTTAGTATGATGACCTAGACAACATTTTGATTCATGACAGCGGTTAGAATTGAATTGTCTCCGATCAACAAAAATCAAAGACTGATAGGTACCTCGCCAATCTCTGCTTTTATCCGAATTTCATATTCATGCAGAGCAAGAGAGGGATTATCAAATTTCACCCAACAAATTGTGAGACGGCCAAGCGTATGGCTAAACATATCAAAAATATATACAAGCTTTGTGAAGCTATTTTGTTCACTCCCCACGTTCGAAATCTAGATCATGCATCATTGGATAGCAAGCAAGCAAAGATCGCTCGATAGAAGAAGAGCAAAGTCAGCTAGACACGGAGTCAATGCAGACTACACAAGCGTTTGG
>JAJLZY010000278.1:0-15760 GCA_030564885.1 Metschnikowia kofuensis (nom. inval.)
ATAGGGAGTCTAATGTATTAGGATAGAGGATATTTAGATTGTATAGGCTTCTGGAAGGTATTTGCGTGGGGAAGGCGCGTCACGTGACAGGAGACCAATGATATATTTTTTTTTTGTTTGAAAGAATGTTCAGCCCTTTGAAGCCTTCCACTCGAGGACTATTTGCCGCTATCATGCACTCTAATGAAATTTTTCAGAACTCAACAATATTGAAAGATGAAGATTGTAGTAACCCTGTTGTCAGTGTTGGACCTGCCTATATGGACCTGTCTACATACACCAAACACCCAGAACGAGACTTCTAAATCTCGAAAAGACCGATGCCTGATAGTTGAGTATTCACCATTTAAATCAGTTAGGCTAATTGAACAAGATAAATCGATTCTTTTTGCACCACTTGAAGTAAGACATCGATGATGGTTTCTCTGTGTGATTCGAAGCTCAGACTTTTGCAACAAGACACGCGACGAGTCGCAGTGAAATTAGTGATGGACTTTCAACAAAGCTCGCTTGAATTCCACCTGCAACACATGAAACCGTGTTATGCCCGTCACATGAATCGAGAAAAAGGAAGTAGAAAATGTGAGTTTCGATTCTCAATAGCGTACTTTTAAAGAAACTTCCTTGTTCTTTTGTTGTTATTTCTCAGTGAGAATCCACCTTCGATTCTGGTCTTGCGCTCAACTCAAGATAACCGCGTGAGATCTCCAGATTAGTCGATTCCATGAAGAAAGCTGAGTGCCTCCTCGAAACCATCGTCACATGCCACAATTAATGAGACTGAGATTGGGAATGCATAAAACCAAAAACACCTCTCTATCTTAATCCCTCAAAGCATCATGAATGCCAATCAAAGACCTCATTCAAAGACCTCGCTCAAAGACCTCGTGCAAAGACCTTATTAGAAAATGTAAAACAAACCCGTGCACCTCAGCTATTACCTCAAAGGCTTATCGGCCCATCCTAACATCATGTTTCCGTCATTCCTTCACTATAAGCAGGCCTTCAACACATTGAGCATGGCCGGTTAGACATGCCCAAAACCAGTGAGCCGCAGTCTATTTCCATCGCCAAGTGCAAACGGCTTGTACGGCCGCTTGTGTCGAAATTGCACTCTCTCACTGATTTCCACTCCAAGTACCCAGATAAGTTTATTTTCGACATCGAGCTTTTTAATGATAGTCGAGAAAAAAACGGCCGCTTCAGCCGGCCCGCAACGGCGCAAGACCGATTGGTCAGTCTCAAGCCTTATTTATCCCTGGAGACGTACGCCGCGTATGTGGAGATTTTCAGTATTTTCAAGAATGTAGTCTCCACCTTATGTCCCGAGGGAACTGCAAAAAATCGCCTGAGCAAGCGAGCAAATGGAAAGGGCCCAAAAAACGGAAAGGGCCCAAAAAATGGAAACAGCCTCAAAAATGGAGAGGAAAACGGGAACGCAAAGTCTCCGGTCAGTCGATGTCCTAGCCTCTCATCTCTTGCAGCACAAAAGCTAGGCAAATCGATCGCATTGGGCACCAAACTGACCCACTATTCTCTCAACCAAAGCGCACTTTTTGACCCGGCCTCTATTCCTTTATACTTGAGAAAATACCACGACCAGCTCGCGGAAGACATCGACGAATGGCTTCAGATGGAACCTGCGCCCGTGTTTGCCCAGCATCGCGTGTCGCTTCTTCTCGGATATGTGATCCACCTCCTCGTGTTCAATCTGCGCACGCTCATTTATACGCTCATTCCTGTGCTTTGTCATTGGCTCCATGAGCAGAATTTGCCATGTCTGCGGACTCTATTTGCCGAGTTCTGGCTCTTTCTGCATTTGGACCCAGACCACGAGGAAGTACATGATTTAACGGTTCCTGAAAAGACACGAGACCCCAGTCTCGGCACTTTCTGGCACTTCCACAAAATCGGATACTGGCAGCACTTGGTGCGTCTTCTCCAGATCAAATCGCTGGAGTTTTCGGCAGCCGAGGGATACGACGCGTTTCTCATTGACGCGTTGGCTTCTTCCGATCGCCTAGATCTAGGGAATGTGGATGTCCATGAGCTTTATGCGCTTATGCGAACCAACCTTCAGCATCCCAAAAACACACAAGTCCTCATGGCCATCATTGCACAACTCATTTCATCCTATCGGAAAAAATATAATGATGTCGCGACCTCGTCTGAGGCACTCGAGGTGATCTCGGCTTCGTACAGTGATATCAGGCACTTTTTGCAGGCATGGCTCAGCCTCAGTAAAAGCTTGATTTTCAACACTTTGGATAAAGGAAACGAGGAGCTCTTTGGGGCCAGCTCGATGTTCATTGCCCATCTTCTTGAGACGTGTGACCTGATTATCGCATACCTAGATGGGAAAGGCCAGGTCGAAAAGGCTCAACCCTTTTGTAAATTGCGGTCTAAAACTCGGGATTTAAGCGGTACTTGTGAGGTGTTGAAGGCGTATTTTTTAGACACGCCTCTCCAAGCTGACACAGGTGACCATTCCTTGTCAGTAGCCAAATACTTTTCATCATTTGTCACCGAGGATTATGACAACGAGCTGCTAGACGAGTTCATCGATTGGCTCGATGAGCAAGATCAGCAGAAACACGGGAAATTTATAGGCTTGTTGAAAAGCCAAATTGCATCTCGGTCGCACTAAGCACCGTTCCATCAAACATAGCATCACAGCATCAAGAGCCTTACTGGCATCAACATCATTTCCAGCATCTCCCGCATCTCAATATTTGATTCATATGGTGAAAATAGCATCTCAATATTCGATTCAATGAAAGATGTATCGTTTCAGTATTCATTTCAATGATAAATATATCATCTCAATATTCAATTCAATGAAGGATATAGCATCACAAAGCTGAATTAAAAGGATAGATATAGCGTCTTGACATTCAGTTCAAATGTCGTTTACCAGGACTCTGCATCAATTCAAGAACCGGAACCCGTGCCCATCGGCAACAACAAACTTTCCGTGTATAGAACCGTCCAGAATGACCTTTTCACACGTCTGAACCACCTCTGGTAGTGAAACAGTAGGAAGTTTAGGCGACCCGAATTTGCCCATGTCCGTTTCTGGAACGAGCGCAGGCAAAATGGCGTTGACTCTGATTCTGCCATTGAGCTCAGCGGCTAGCGATTCCGTAAACCCCAAAAGCCCCGCTTTCAGTGCCGCGTAGGGGACCGTTCCTGCAACAGTCACCCCACTAGTTGAAAGCATCGACAGGATATTGAGAATCCCAGGAATCACGCCGGTCTTTTTCTGGTGTCGAAGCAAAGACAGTATAGCCAATCTAGAGAGGAGTATCGGCGCCACTAAGTTCAAGTTTATAGTTGCGGAGATCGCCTCGGGACTCAATCTAGTGAGCATGCTATGTGTGGTGACTCCGGCACAGTTTACTAGAAGAGAGGCTCCATCGAAAAGAGGTTTGATGGAGCTTTCCGCAAGCTCTCCACGGCTCAATTGCTCAAGATCAACTACTTTGTACTGGTGCTGTTGGCCGCTGGAATGCAGAAGCAAGTCCAAGTTTTTCACGAGCCGGTCTTTGTTTCTGGCCACCATTGTGACGCCATACCCCAATTGGGAAAGCCGCTGACAGAGCGCAAATCCGATCCCGCTAGAGGCTCCCGTGACAACAGCACGTCTTCCCATATACATCAGAATAGGTTAAAGGGAAGGAGAGACGGTTGAAGTTGGTGCCAAAAACAGACCTTACGGTGTGCATACTGGCAGCGAGCCGGGGCCTCAGTGCGGTCCTACTAGTATTTCAGCGGACCGCTCCAGTGGAGGCAGATTGAGTGGAGCTGTGAGTTTATGCCCCGGTAGAATGCATAGAATGCATAGAATATAGAGAATTTGTTTTTTGTCTCGGCTTTGGGTGAAAAATTCGTTTAATTTTGAGAGAAAGGACCCGTAAAAGTTTGTAGATTTTTTACGGTTTTGGTATTTTTGAGATGCTTGACTAATTTGCCAGCACGCTTTTTCGCTTTTCTCAGCTCACAAACCGGCTGGCTGAAAAGGGCCGACAATGCACCTAGGCTCTGCTCAAAGGCTTGAAGGAACTTTGTTATCACAATTTTTCTTTTTTTTCCAGAAACTGATACTGATTTTATTTCCGAAACCAATACTGATTTTATAACCGAAACCAATACTGATTTTTTTTCTGAAAGCTGAATGTTTACCAACTTTTAGAAATGTTGGCTTTTATAGGATCAATCGTGACCTTGTGAGATGGTAATGCCCTTAGGGCCCAGGCTGTGTAGGCGCACTAGAGAGTTCAAATTCACGTTGACTGGGGGACTAAATTACTAGCAGACTCTTTCGACAAAAAACAGGAGATGGGTCGGAAAAGCTCTGTTTCAATTGAAAATGAAATATAAATAAAAAAATGAGTTATGTAACAAAACTTCAAGTGATTTTTTGAGATGATTTTATTTATCGGTCTAAGGCCTTTGCATGGGGTCAAAGAGAACTACCCTTGTTACACTAGTGGATTGACTTTTCACACCGTCCAGAAATGCCAGATAAAGTCAACACCAAAAATGAGAATATGATGGGAATCTCAAAAGCCCAAAATTAAAGAGGTCGGTAATTTGATCATACAAAAGAATGCCGCATTGAAAGTCCTCAAGGTGTCTGTAATTCCGACCGCGATCGGGTATGGCCTAAAATAGAGCCTTTAATCCAAATTAGGGAGGTGTTGGCAAATCAGAGCTGGAAGAATTAGGGCTATTTTTGTACTGCTCCATTGTCATTGAACATGTAAAACAAGCGAGCGCGTCTCGTTTTAAATTAGAATCACCATCCTGATTCCCAGCTGGAGATTATCGATAATATAACGCCTGTCTCCATATGACGGACAATCCGAGAATAATCTGCTGGGCTATTGTTCAAGCTCTACACAATGAGTCCTAAAAAGGATTTACAGAAGGAAAATTGAGACATGAAACTCAAACAATACAATCAGGCTGCTTTATTTAGACGGCAGTGGTGCTGGTCGCTAGAATTTGTAACCTGCACTCGCCAAGCCACTTTTCTTATTGTTATCTTCAGAGATAGCGGAATTATTTTTCAGGATGGGGGTGCGCTTGGATCAGAGACTTTGCTTCGCTAGTCTCGAAAAGTAGTGTTAGACTGACTTTCAACCAAAAATTAAATACTGATCTGGCCCAGCTTGGTCCTTGAAGCGAGTTTTTTCTGTAACTATAGATTTTCTTCCTTGAAGATCACCGCGTGTAATGAAACCCAAAGAAAGCCCGCCCGAAACGCCATTCATTGTGACCTCTGAGACCACTGGTTTGAAAACACGGGGATCAGTTTGCATAGTCGGAACAATGACCAAGTCGGCTGTATCTTGACGATCTACCCAGGTCTAGAACTATATAAGCCACGGTATCTGACTTCATTTGTGTGAATTGTTTCTTCTATCTTTTTTTTGCTACTTTTTGAGCTTTGTGATTTTCAAAAACATTCGCTCGAAAAGACAATTCGGAAACTTTCTCTGCCTAAAAATGCAATTGAGTCTCACTTTTTTTGCTGCCATTGGCGCTGCTTACTTCATCGATGCCCAGCCTGAAGAGTATCGGCATGAACTTCGCCGCCGAGAAATAACCATTTCAGGAGAGGGAAACCTGATTAACGGAAAGACGCTCGAAAAGGGAACCTACAACAATGACGATTTGGAAGCTCTTGGCCTCACCACTACCTCGAAAGACAAAGGCGAAGCTGGAGAGATTGCTAAATTCTTTCAAGATAATGTTAAAGAGGCTGGCATGACCGATAAGGATAAGCTGAAAATCCCGGACTCCAAAACTGATTTGAAGAAGGAAATCTCGGAGACCTCGCCAAAGGAAATCACCTCAAAAGCCGAGCTGCAGAAGATGGACAGGCCTGATGGAGACAAGACCCAGACTCTCGGAACTGAAGAAGCTCAAAAAATTGCGAAGTTCGAAGAAGCTGGAAAAGAAAAGAACGAGAATACTGATGCCAAATTTTTGGATGATATTCGCAAAGAGAAACCCACTGAATCGACCATAAAGACTGACAAAGATTCTTTGAAAGAGAACAAAAAGGAGGGTAGCAAAGCGGAACCGAAACTGCCCAGCGACAAATCTGATAAAGCAAGCACAAAAGAAATTAACAAGGAGAGTGCAAAAGAAGCAAAGTCGGACGCTTCTAAGCAAGGGCCAGGTGTAGTCAGTCAGGAAGAAGACAGAAATGACGATAAAGAGTTTGATGATTTCATTGCTTCGGTATCAAGCAGCGCCTCGGCCACAATCAATGGCTCGAAAGATCTGGGGCTTTTAAAAGTAAGGAATAATACGTCTTTGGCCCTGACGAGCAATTCTCCAGCTGCTTCCGTCAAGATTGTGGACCAGAAATTTGATGGGGCTGCTACTCGTTTCGAGCAAAGCTTGTGGGTAACTGTCACAGGAATTGCTTCCAGTGTACTTTTTGTTTATTTTTAGTTGAGCTGTGTGTGCTTTAGTTTATCACCTTTTCAAAAATTTGAGCTCCGCTTTCGAAAACTAAACCCAGCTTTTCAAGTAGTTGTGATGCCGTGTCTTCTTCTGACAGTAAAATCAGTTCCTTATAAAAAAGCTCAGCAATAGCTGCCAATATCAAGGACAATAAATGGAGTAATTCGGTGAATGACTATGAGTTTCTTAATAGTATGGGAACGAAGATTTGCAAGTAAAGCTATATTAAAAATGTTTGGGCATATATCTGAAATCAAAAAGTGTTCAATAGAATAAGACTTAAGTTTGAATGGGACCAAATGCCCAGACAGAACGTCATTTACGATGGAGTTGAGCATACAGATTCGTGTCAAGTTGATATTACTCTCTTGCTTCAAGATCATATTAGTATGAGCCAGCCCAAATTCACAAACCGTCAACAACGAAGGAGAACTTCCTCATAATGTTGGAAAAAATGCAAAGAGCTAAGCCATGCATTGCGAGACTTTACTGTTTCGTTTGAGAATGAGAAGCTGATATCTAGCATACGGCCTTCCAAAAGCAGACTTCTTTCATCATTTAACTGCTCGATATTACCGATGAAAGTGATCTTATATGCCCCTTTATCATACTTAGCCCAAGAGATTGCTTTCACTTAAACTTTTAGCAGTGCCAACTGACCCTACTTATGACTGACCACTACTAAATTTAGATTTATTTGCAATCTCTGAAAATGGTTCTAGACTTTCCATCAATAAAAGGGACAAGGAACAGGAACAATAAAGCCTGAAGTTTGATCAATTCACCAAGCAAAAAAAGAGAAAGAATCACCTTGGTTTGCCTCTATGACCATTAATTTGTGACCACAAGATACTGTACAAAATAAAAAATGGCGAATCGCTATAAAAATTGATATAAAGTACACCTTCGAGATGAAAAGACTTCGTGATCGAAAAGTCCAAGAAATACAAATGCAAATCATTTGCGCTTTGTTCATAAGTACAGGGGTGCATTGTTCTCGTTAGACGATTTGCGGAGCCAGGACAATGTGAATATATTTAGAATCTCGCCATTGCCACGTAGATACTCTTTTCACCTATAAAAGAAAGCCCGAAACCTTTCCTATCTTAATTCTTGTATTTCTGATCTCCTTTCTTTTCCTTTTCATCTCAATTGATTTCTTTGAACCGAAAGCCTCAGTATCATCCGTCCAGAGTAGTTCGAGAAGAAAAATGCACCTTGCTTCTGTCTTCACTTTGACTACAGCGGTGGTCTCCGCCATTGGTAATGAAATCCTTCAGAAAAATCATATCCTCGAGAGACGCGAAATTCTCATTGACAACGGCGATGTGACCGTCAACGGAAAAGTTCTTGACAAAGGCTTCTATAGCTCTGAAGACCTTGAGGCTTTGGGCGAGCCCTCTGGCCCTGCCATAGTTGGTGATAAGGCCAAGCCGGCCACACCTGCTAAAGCGAATACATCTACTACTTCGAATGAAAAGATTATCGGTGGGGAGAAGAACAAGGATTTGGAAGATTTTGGCTTTGATTTGAATGAAAAGATCGAATTGATGGAAACTGATGACCCTCGCGAGGCTTCGAAAAACAACTCCAGATACTCAGACAGAGTCTTTGCATCTGCTTCGGGAAGTGCTTCGGCCTCGATTAACGGATTTCCAGGCTCGGCCAACGGTGATTTCAAGAATGCAACCACTGCAATCTCCGTCGAGAGTAAAGCGAGCAACAAAAACCCCAGCCTTTCCACCCAAGTATTTACCGGAGCCGCTAATGGCGGACGTGGAATACAATGGGCCGGCTTTGGAGCTATCGCCGCAACTGTTTTGGCATTCTATTGTTAGTTACTTAATACTTCTTGTTTGTTCCTATATCATCAAAATGATTTGTTTTTCACTACTTGAATTGTATACTGGACCATATCTTTACACCGGCATCAGAATATTGATTCTAGGTCATGGGCTGATACTTTGTTGTTTGTAGAGCATATTGTGCATCACATAAATCATGAACTAGAAGATTGTGAGTCGATCATCTTAGTCACAGAGAGGCCCGGGAGCTAGAATTTACGGCGAGGCAAATCTCATCAAGCAATATGATTTGGATTGGTATTTCCGCCAGTTTTCAGCCAGTTTTTCAGCCAGCCTTTTGTAGTGGAGAAGCATCAGTTTGTACAGCAGAATTGGGAACCCGAATTCGAGCCTCCACGAGGCCTGTGTAATCAAGAACGATCGAGAACCCATCGTATTGATCTCAAAGAAAGAAAAGAAATCATACTTGATTCATTCTTTAACTCCTAGTGCTTTTATTTCTGATCCGAATACCTTGATCGAAGGACGAAACTGGAATGTAAGTCCTGAAAAGTTGCCAAAGAGCGCTGCCATAAACCCCGCAGTGCTGAAATGATATCTATAAAACACGCTGCAGTCTTCGTTGAAAGAAATAAAATCGTGATTGTCGATTTCCGAATCTGGACCTTAAGACACAAATAGGATCTCATGTTTTCAATCCATCGAGTTAGTCAATCTCTTGTTTCTCTTGAACTAAAAGAGAACCAGTGGTTGCTGTCTCCATGAATCAAAAATCGGGGAGAAGATAGCGCACAAAATCTAGTAAAAACTCACAGCTATGCATTTAAAACGGGTACTACATGAATCCGACAAAAAAATGAAACAAGTCTCAAGTTTAAGCGGTGTGAAATGATTCTAGGCTTAGTTTACTCCACACGCCCAGAGACTGTGCGTCTGGAGGAATATACGAATTATCAAGCCGAAACCGATCACGACACATCACGTGAAGCTCAGAGCAAAAGGTTCTTGCTGCGTTGCTACTAAGAGAAGAGGCATTAAAAAGGCACATATCCTCAAAATTTTGTAGTATGCTTACAACAAGCCAGCAGTAATTGATCTGCGGAACCAGTCATCAAAGGCAAAGCCCAAGTGGCGTCTCATGCCCTCTTGATCGCTTGTGTCTTAGAAGACGCCGCGAAATTTATGATGTATTATGCATCTCGAGAAAGTTGACTGGAGTGACGGGTTTGAGTCATGTGGCATGCAAGAACCACCTCTAGGCTTTCAGCATGCCGATTATAAGTAAGTAATTAAATGGATAAGAGCGACAAAAAAGAGTATATAATTAGTTAGGTGAACCGAGGAGGCAAATAACTGCGGACTGTTTGTACCTGCGAAGAGATTTCAACATGCTTAATCTTCCATCTTTCGATTCGTCAGCAGTAATTCAGTCCACGTTCCATGTTATTGTTCGTATTAGAGTGAGGCTGTGGGAAATGTTTTGCCTTGCTCGGCATTTGCTGGCCTCTGCCCTGCCCCACGAGCTATTTTTATAGATTGCCGCCTACTAGGAAATTGCAAGTATGCTTAAAGTATTTCTTGAACATGCACGCCAACGCCCTCCTCCTTAGCTTGCGGTAAATTGCACTCGAAGCAACATATTGCTTGGCACTGCATTCTTGCAGGTTATTTCGCACGAAAAGCTAATTTGAGACCAGAACTAGAACTCGATTAAATACAGACTTGAGACACTTGAGGGCAAATTCTGCTCCTCGAAGCAAAAAAATGTATGAAATGCTTCTACTGGTAATTCTTCGACTCAGCCCAAAAAACGCATCCCAAATTGTCTATTTTTGCCGGGGAAGGGGGCTATTGCGCATAAGCGAGATTCCGTGTGAAGTCCCAAGCAAAGGAAGAAAATAAAAAAAAAAAAAGTCTCAGCATGCATCTCGATTTCTCGAGACCTGAAGCATGGTCTGATTTACCGTGTATAAGCACGAGGCGCATGAAGCTACGAAGCTTTTTGGCGTCTAGATGCGTCTCTCAATACTTGGTCTCGCACATAACTACCAGCACGTTCTACGGCATATGTAATTAACGAGACATATAAAAATCTTTAATTCCCTCGTGTAAGATGATCCATTTTGTCTCTGACATCAATTCACAAAAATGAAGTCTCTTACAATCAAGTCCACTGTTCTAATCTCGCTTGCGGCTGCTGTGCTTGCCTCAAAATCCACTAATGCCGCTGCTGGGGTAGCTGGTTTTAGTTCTGTGAAGATGGCTAGAGCCGAATCCGCGGGAGCTCCCGGAGCAGCCGGATCAGACGGATCAGACGGAGCTCCCGGAGCAGCCGGATCAAATGGAACTAACGGAGCATCTGGAGCTTCCGGATCAAATGGGGCATCTGGAGCCGCCGGAGCAGACGGGTCTAACGGATCTAACGGATCTAACGGATCTAACGGATCAAATGGATCAAATGGATCAAATGGATCAAATGGATCAAATGGATCAAATGGATCAAATGGATCAAACGGAGCCACCGGAGCCACCGGAGCAGACGGGGCATCTGGGACTTCCGGATCGAACGGATCGAACGGATCGAACGGATCTAACGGATCGAACGGAGCCGCTGGAAGTTCTGGATCAAATGGGTCTGATACGACGAGTGCCTCCGAAAGATCCCTTTCCACGAATGTTGAAAATTCTGCCACTTCGACCCCAGCAGGAACTGGATCTACAAACAGCGCAAGCTCGGCTACCCTGCAAACTTCAGCGGCTTCCGGACCGAATGAGGAGGGTTCAATGACGTCGTCAAGTACTACACTGACCAGGACCTCTGTAAGCACCACATCTCCAGCATCCTCGGGCTCTTCAATTTCGTCGAGCTCTTTGGCCTCTTCAAGCTCTTTGGCCTCTTCGGCCTCTCCAGAATCTTCTAGCTCCTCAACAACTTCGGCCACCTCGGTTTCTTCTGCTTCTGGGGCGTCTAAAGTACCTCAGAATGCTTTGTACGCGTATATCAGCGTGTTTTGTATCGTGATTGCTACCGTAGGCCTTGGTCAGATGTGAATTGACTCGCACACTTTAATAGGGCTTTCAGCTCAATCATCTGAACATTTAAATGGTGTGAAAAACATATAGAATTTTAGCTAGAAATTATAGTCACAGTAGGTTAAGTTATGGGCAAAAACATATTATAGCGCTATTTAGATTTGAATTTGAGAGAAGAATTTAGCTCATCGTTTCTGGTTCGCCTTGTGAGACCATTAGAAATGGCCAAGGGAAGGTTCTCGCATCTTGCGATTTGAGGCCGACTGAGTTGTATTTTTTTTTTTTTTGTCTGATTCATCTGATCAAAGGACTCAAACTATAACGACATTGTCTGAAAAGCTCTAACCAGCTCCCAAGAAACGTACCTAGTGTCGAACTCGGGTCACCTCACGCCGTCATCACGGCAAAAGCGACCCCTTATTTCCCGTATCATCTGCCCAACGATAAAGAGACTAGAACTCTCACACTCTTATTTTATGTTTGATTCATGTGTTTTGAAGGATGCGCATGGTAAACCAGTGACGAAAATTATGTAGAACTATAGAAAACCTAACAAAACACTCCGGATTCCACGCTTCTCGCCTAGGCGACAAGACTCCTGGAATAGAACAAAGCTTTGATTACTGGGTTAATGAGGGGCACGGATTTGTAGCAAGAAAAATATAGGTCGAAAAAAGTCGAAACTTTTTCAATCTCGAAAGTTCTATAAATTACTACCAGGTAATGTAGGGTGGTTTTTTATGCACATCAAGACTCCGTGGCCAAGCTGGTTAAGGCGTAAGACTGTTAATCTTGAGATCGTGAGTTCGATCCTCACCGGGGTCGCTTGAATTTTTTTTGGTTTTTGGCGGTTTTTCAGCTAATCGGGCGCATTGCTTTCTCTTACCAAGTCTCGACCTGCTGCACCATCGGGTGCAGAAGATGCGATTTTTTATCGAGATTTTTTATCGAAATAGCAACCAAAATCTTGGAGGCTTGGGGAAAATATATCATTAACCCTACAAACTAACCAAGGCCTATTGTTTTCATTATGTATCTCATCCATACTCTTGCCTCAACAATTCTCGCATAGACTTGGGTGCGATGTGCAGGTGTCTGTGAGATATTTTGCAACTTTTTAATGTTGATCAAGTTCCGAAATTTTCTGGAATCTCATTGCCGATTTAGCTAAGACTATCGAAGGGGATTTTGTCTTGGGTACTAGAATACTCTCTAGGCCTGATTTCACTTTTAACTCACTATTTGTTGTCGTTCTTGCTGTGGCAAAATCTGTACTCAAACTTTTGTTTTATTGTTCTAAGCGATGATCCATTTACTGCCTTTGCTATAGACCTAAAGTCCACTGTCAATCGTAAAACAAAAAATGGACTTCCCTAATCGAAATGTGAGCTCTCGAGACGATGCGATGTTTTGTAAATTGGCAGTAGTATCTGGAATTGAGGAGTGATTTTCTTAAGGGTTGATGGTATTATGATTGCGATACATAAGAGTTGACTCTGCCGGCTGAAGAAAACTCTATTATTTTTTTCCGAATGTCATCCAAGCGTGCTTGGCTAACCAAGTTCCAAGGTAAGCTCTCTGACAATAAGGAGGCAAATTCGAGACTATGTTGTACCCTCCTGAGTCTTCTCAAATAGATTCCTTGAAATTAATCTCGCAAATTCCTAAAATCTGATAAGACTAAAGATAGATGCACGCCAGCTTTCCAAAAATGTTTGTGGTTAATCAATTACCAATTTTCTACCAGAACGTGGAGCTTTCGCAGAGATTTAAACAATTCAAATTGAAAAAATATTAGAATGACACTCAACCAGCTCTTAAGATCACAAAAAAGGCACGGCATAAATGTTTTCTCCATGCTATCGTGTATGAAGACAGAGAACCCCAACTTCAAGTGTGAAGCGCCGTAAACTGTCGGGAGGTTCTTGCAATGTTCTTGCACTGTACCCATTCCTGGTAGTACATCTTTATTCAGAAATCTGCGCTACTGGTTCTTGGAAGTGACTTCCCGGGAGTATTACTATTTGCAAAATGCTCAGAAGAAATCTAAAACGAATGTTGTTTGTCCCTGCTCAAAGAGCGAAACAGGGCGTGCTCTCTCCTCGACCGCTGACATCGCGAAGGTGCAAGGACAGAAGCACAGATGATCTGGAGCTGAACTTGAGGTATGTTCCAGCCGCTTGAAGCTGTAAGTAACTTTCTGAACGCGAAACACCAAGACTCCTTGTGTCTAAAGAATATGATTCTTTTACGCTCATAAAAATCAAGCCCGTGCATCGTTTGACTAGTTCAAACGGTACCTTTTCTCATTTTCCGCGAGACAAAGATAAATGCCAATTCTTGTGAAACCTAACCGGAAGACCCATTTGTTGAGAAATTCTCCGGGCTGAGGCAGAGTACTTTTCTAGGCTCACACTATCACGAAAGGTTGTTTGCACAATCAACTGTGCGGCGCATGCTTTTAGTTTCATGTTTTTTTTTTTTTTAATTTGAGTGGACGCAATTTGACGTTGATTGCAGTCCTTTGTCAGATAAAAAAGGAACCGATATAAAACCCGAATTACAATTGATGAGGGCCTATTATTGAGGCGCCTCGTAGAGTTGGATCCGATTAAAGAGCTAACATCTTGTCTTTGAATATATAACATAGCAATATTCTATACACATTTTTGTCCGTTCAAGTCACTGACTGAAATCTAGACAAACGACAAGCGTGACTCGAATCTCCAACAAACACGCACTCCGTAACGGGATCAGACGTGCTCGAAAAAAGTCAAGTCAGCTGAATGCTAGCCTTTAAAATTTTGGGGCACCTGCTCTGCCACCCGTGAAAGCAAGAAGATTAGGACTCTCTTTGTCAAGGCCCAGGATGATATCTGGGGTGGCAAGTTTGATGATGGCTTCCTTCATTGCAGCAGGGGTGATCGGGGTGTTCTTTGCAGCCTTGGAATAGACGTCTGGCTGCTTGGAGAGAAAGTACGCCACCAATCCAGAAATGTGGGGGGTTGCCATGGAAGTTCCCGACTTTTCCTGGAAAGCGGTCTTGAGTCCCGCAGAGAGAATGTTTTCTCCTGGGGCCTGGATGTTCACACACTTGCCCCAGTTGGAAAAGGACGCCTTTGCGTCGCCGATGGTGGTAGCGCCAACCGTGATGACGTTTTCAACTCTACCGGGTGATCTCAAACACGCGTCTTTGTTTAGGTTACCCGCAGCCACAACGACGTGTAAGCCAGCCGCAACCGCAGCGTTAACAGCACGGTCTTTGGCCTCAGAAGCATCTCCACCAAGAGACATGTTGATGACCGCTCCTTTGTAGTCTTTGTCCTTGGCAGCGACTTTCTTCTTGTGCTCAGCCACAGCGAACTCAATTCCCTTGATCGTTGTAGAGGTCTGGCCGGAGTTTTTGGCGTCGAGAACGCGGATGGCGACTATGTTCACACTCTTTGCAACACCGTATGTCTGGCCGCCAATGGTTCCCGCGACATGGGTTCCGTGTCCATGCTCGTCGGTTTCCACTTTGGGATAGATGGCCTTTCCCCAAGAGGCCCGGTTCTCGAAATCCGCGTGGTCCACCTTCACACCAGAGTCGATGACGTAAGCAGTCACACCTTTTCCAGCCTCGGGGTCGTGGATGTAGCTCTTGGACTTTGGGTCGAGTTTCTCACGCTGTGACAACCGTGCCAAACCCCAGGGAGCGCCCAGTTGAGTCTTGACCAAGTCACCTTCATCTACAAAGTCTTCCTCGACAAAATCCACGAGAGGGTCTTCTTTGATGGTGTCCAACAAAGCTGGTGTCAAATGCCCAGCGTACCCTTTCAAGGACAGCATGTTGAAGGATACAATATCGTCCATGGCGCCCTCAGGCAAGCCGTCGAACTCACCTCTCTTTCTCAATTCAGAGACCTGTGAGGCGACCCACGTGTCGTGAGCCTTGTACTCCTCCTCTTTGTGCCCATCCTTCAAAACAACGATGTATTGCTTGGGAGCACCGGAAGATTCCCGTGGTGCCGAAGATTCTTGTGGTGCCTCAGTTGCAGTAGTTTCGGTGGCAGCCCCAGTGGTGGTGATTGCCCCGGGGTCCTCGATGGGAGTAGCTTCTGCCGGAGTTTTGGTGGGAATTGCAGGTGCTCCGGTCTCGGTGAGCTCCTCGGGAACTCCAGAACCAGGATTGTCCGGTGGGTTTCCAACTTCAGGGTAGTCTTCCGAGCCACCAATACCAGGATAGTTCCCTGGGCTGTCAATGTCAGGATAGTTTCCTGGGCTGTCAATGTCAGGATAGTTTCCTGGGGCTTGGATCGCTGCATTTTCGGATCCATCTTGTGGACCCTTGGTCCCAGCATGGTCCAAAACAGCGAGACCTTGAGCACAGGCCAAGAAAGCAGGGATAACAAGGGAAATTTTCATTTTTCAGCTTTGAGCGATAGCAGTTTCAGAGAGTTTGG
>JAJLZY010000279.1:0-15724 GCA_030564885.1 Metschnikowia kofuensis (nom. inval.)
ACTCCGAAGGGCTCGAGACCACAGTTCATCCGGGAGAGGGGCAAGAACTTGGGTTCCCGCCTCCCTGAGCCTGACCGTATAAACCTTTTTAACAATCTTGACGAACCAGTTAAGGTTGCGTGGTATGCCGGCTAAATTTGAGGTCGTAGGCTTGACAAACTCAAGACTAGTTAAAAAGAAACTGAGAGCATTTGAATTCACACGGGACGTTTTCACTTCGAGTCTGTTCTAAAACAGTATATATCAGCGCTTTGAGGAAAATTCAGTTTTTTGGTTTTGGTTTCGAAATCGGGTCCGGAGCGTGCCAGTGCCGATCGTTATTTTGCTACTCAGAAAGCTTGATCATGTAGTGACCTCATCTGAGAAGTGCTGGTAGTACTCTCGTGAGCTGGAAAAAAAGAAGAGCCAAAAAAGCTATTGAAAAAACTGTCGTGTCTGTGCTCTTTGAATTCTCTAATGGCTTGATGCTCACAATTTATCATTGAGTCTACCAAAAAGTCTTATTTCCCCGACGTTTCCTGTAGTCGCATATCTCGTAAATTGTCACCGTTTAAATCTGGAACTGCAAATTTTGCCAGCGTTCACTGGACAGGCTCATTGCAAAAACTTCACACCTAAAATGAAACAAGCTCCCATAATATTAGACTCGAAAATTGACAACATTTTGGGGCCTAAAATGAAGTCATATTCTGACTTTCTTTAATTTTTTCTCCCCTGCACATTTTCGACGCCATTGCACTGGCTATTCATTGTCTGATGTCGCCTGAAAATACTGCACACGCGCGTCCCAGTAGTCAGGCCACCATCTGACTCGGTTTCTTTGAACCATTCTACTTTCCTTGTCGTCAGGCTCAAAGATCAAAATGTGGAGACTTTGGAAGTCCAGCATGAGAAATGTGGCAAAGGTGCCAAAAAGACCAGTTTTGCAAGCCTCGCTTCTTCCACGGTCCATCTTATTTGTTGCAGGTGCTGGTGCAGCTACAGTAGCCGGAACATATGTATTTGATGCCCGAGCTGGAATTCACGAGTACGTTTTGTGTCCCCTCATTCGCATGTTTACGGATGCAGAAACAGGCCACAAGCTCGGGATCCAGCTCATGAAGTATGGGCTTGCTCCAACGTTAAAAAATAGAGACAAAAGAGCAGAAAACGAGCTTCTGCAGATCCTAGGCGTAGATGTCTTTGGCACCAGGTTGAAGACGCCGATCGGCCTTGCTGCAGGCTTGGACAAGGATGGGGAAGCTATTGACTCATTGTTTGACACGGGCTTCTCGTATGTGGAAATTGGCTCGATCACACCAGAACCCCAGCCTGGAAATCCACAACCGAGATTTTTCCGTTTACCCAGGGACGACGCCGTGATCAACCGTTATGGCTTCAACTCTTCGGGCCACTTTAGTGTTGTGGCAACGTTGGCACGTCGTTTCCTCTCAAATGTGACCGACAGCAGCCAATCAAATGCTTTCAGAGATGGCAAACTCCTAGGAATCAATCTCGGCAAGAACAAGACCGGAGATGAGGTCGAGGACTATGTGAAAGGCGTCACGCGTCTTGGGCCTTACGCAGATGTCTTGATTGTCAATGTCTCATCGCCAAACACTCCCGGTTTGAGAGACTTACAAAGCGAGCTGAAACTCACCAGCTTGTTGACCAGCGTGGTGGGCGAAAGAGAGCGTTTGGGTCAGAACAAGTTGGGACGCAAGCCGCCCGTGTTGGTTAAGGTTGCGCCCGACTTGACCGAGCCGGAAATAGAGTCGATTGCCAACTCCGCAAAATCCGCCAAGGTCGACGGAATCATCATTTCTAACACTACGATCCAGAGACCCGAGGGCTTGTACACTACAGACCAAAAGCTCATTTCTCAAGCAGGAGGCTTATCTGGAAAGCCAATCAAGCCATTGTCCTTGAAGGCCTTGCGCACTTTGAGAAAGTACACCAAGGACTCGGACTTGGTTTTGATCGGATGTGGAGGAATCTCCTCTGGCAAAGATGCTTTGGAATTCGGCAAGGCGGGCGCCACATTTGTGGAGTTGTACACTGCGTTTGCTTATAAGGGCCCCGGATTGCCTGCTAAGATCAGAGACGAGTTGGCACAATTGCTTACCAAGGAGGGAAAGACATGGCAGCAAATCATTGGTGAAGACGACAAATAGGCGTCTTTGCTATGGACCTTGTGAGGATCTGTTACCTCGCTATATATAGTTTTCGAGTTGAAGGCTCTACTATCTTCTCGGATTTGCGGCAAGAATAACGTGAAGAGAAAAATAAAATTTAACAAATTAGATCAATCTTGGAGTATGCTGCTTGAAATGATTAGACCGAGTTCAGTAACTAGAAGGCTTTTAATTACGCGTAAGACTGAAAAACACGCGGTGGGTAATCTGAGCCTTTGAGGGCCTTTAAGGAATGGCCTGGACACGGTTCAATATGCAAAGAGGCCCAAAATAATGCTTCTCACGAAAAGCCTAAAAATCCCAGAAATCCTATTTCATGATAATTATAATTCTGCCTCCAACTAAATATAGTATCCTCATCGTTACACTTACAAATCACATATATGATTCTTCAGTGACGAGTCTGACGACGCGAACCTTGGCTCGACGAATTCAGAAGGATACGCGCTCGCGGGTCTAAAACATGGAGAAAAAAAAACAAAAAAACACCACACTGGGCACCGTATAGGCACTCAGGTGCAGGACACGGGCCCAATCACGTAAACACCAGATTTGTGAGCCATCTCTTGTATCAGATTTCGACGACAATTCGGACAGAAAGTCTTCGACACCAACAAATCTCAGGTGGAATTTCCTACAAGACTCACGCAAAGTTCTAATATATGAGTTCCCGGCCACAAACGCCCACGGCGCGGCTGCTAGCCGCTCGAAGAAAACTGGCACGATCCTCGGGTGTTTTCCGAGCCATTGGCTCCATAATTCCGTCGCCAAAAGTGCACTATCCAAAAGATATATTGCCACTAGAATCTGAAGAGAATAAAGCGAGACTCCAGGCCATGGCCGACGCCTTTGCAACCCTCCAAAAGAATATGGAAAGTCTTGCGGCCACACACAATGCGGTGAACCAGTTCAACGAGTCATTTGCAAGCTTATTTCTTGGATTGCAGGTCCACATGTTCTGCAATAGCTTCCCAGGGATCCCTTCTCGAGAGCGGTACGAAGCCTTGAAGTTGAAAAAAAGCACCGCCGACCAGAACGCGGAGCTAAAAGCCAAGATAAAAGCGGCACGCAGACAGAACGCCGAGTTGAAAGAACAGGTATCCAGGCGAGCGGCAGAGGCTCGCCAAAATCTGCATTTGAGCGACCTTTTCTCGCAAAGGCCGACCCGTGAGCAAAATGTGCCCACATCCAGGCCGTTTGCGCTTCCCTCGGCTCGTAGGAAGATACCAGTGGCACGTGACGACTCCTACTCGACAATGGATTCCTTTATAGACGCGCCAGGATCCAAACAACAAGGAAATGTTCGCAAGGGCCTTGCAGCGGCAAGAGCCGGACAGAGCCCAGCTAATGCCTCACCAAACTTGAACCAGCCGCCGCGGTATATGAGAGGGCTTTTCGAAGTAGCAAGCTCGGCAAATCAGCGGAGAATTGGACCCACTCGGGCCTTCGAAAAGCCGGGAGCCGAAAAGCCGGGAGCCGAGAAGCCGGATCCTAAAAAGCCAGCGAAAAGAAGGGCTCTAGGGCCTCCTAAATTTGCACAGCATGGATCTGCTAGGGGAGCAAGTTCGCAGAGGCCAGCTGGACGGGATTCTAGTGATTCAGAGCGTGCGGCTGCCAGCAGAGCAGCACATAGAGCACAGCTAGCACGAGCCAATAGAATGGCTGCCCGGCCGCCTTTCAGATGATTTATCGAGGAAAACGAAGGCAGGATTAGATGGAGACGTATGCACATGATTTATAGACTGCTGGGCCCAACACCGTAATAGAAGCACAGCATAATCGATCCAGAATTTGTGTTGATGTAACTTGACCTCTCAAGGTCCGGGGACCGAGAGGCTTGATCAGCTTTCGAAAGATCGGATCTGATAATAGTAGTCTAGGATTATAGACACAAATTTTCGCGTGTCCTAAGGAAGACTTGTGTGTTTTCCCAAAAGCAAGAAACACTCGCTCAGTTTAACGGCGCTTTTTCGACTCTGTTCAATCCTCAGATTGGAGTTCCATTAGCTGTATTGGGTCAAAGACACGGCTTCTCATGAGGTGAGAATGCACATTCTGCTCTGTAGTTCTTCTAACCTTCTTCCTCATGGAGGCCTTTTGAAAAGGTCAAATTCCATTTTGTAAAAGACTGACTCCCCATTTCAGAGCTTGGCCAAAGCCTAGTTGCCCTCTTTGAGCTTGAGCATCAATTCGTAGCGCACTTGTTGCACTGATTTCTGCTCCCGGCTGGCAATCACCATCAAATAGTCCAAATTCGCCATCAGAGTCAAGATTTTCTGCCTCCGGAGCTGCTCGTGATAGTTCATTGGCGGATCCATATTTCTAACTTTTAGCCAGAAGTCAACTTAGAAACACAAGCAAAAGAGCTCTTTTCCATATTGATCTATTTGACTCGTTGGACTGATTCTGCGTGCAGGCCTGCACCAGTTGGAAACATCAAGCATCCTGCACTCTGCTTACTTAAAGTAGATGGCTTTTGGCCTGTGTTCAAGACTTGTGAGGTTTGAGAATTAATCAACGAGGTCTGAAGCACGAGCTCGATTGAAGCATATTTTTGCCCAATTCCAGCCCGAGTCTAGCTCAATCAGCTTGATAAACCAACCTTGCAATAGAGGGAAGGTAAATTTTAATTTTTGTGTCTCAATAATCCCTGAACTTCTCCATTGCAACAGAACATGAGCGACGTATCTGCAGAGGAAAAGAGAAGACTCTTGCGGGAGCGCAGACAAGCCAAAATGGCCCAGGGAAAGGCCACCGAGCGGTTGAACAATATCTTGACGCAGGGCTCGTCGGTGAACTCGTCGTCGGTGAAGTCTGTTCTCGAAACGGCAGAATCCGCCTCTCAGACTACGCCTTTGAGCCAGTCTGTGAAAGACTCACATTCTTCTCCTTCTACTCACCCGAGCTCCCACACTTCTCTGAGTGGTTTGGACCATATCTCGTCCCACGCTGATCCAGAGGTCCCGGACATCTCACTGCTCTTGCAAACCGGAAAACTGGGTAAAGCAGCCGAGGAAAACGATATGGATGAAATCATGCAAAAGATCTTCGCGGGTCCTGGAAATCACGGAGGAAACCCGGACGCTGCCAGTGAAACCTCGCAATTCTTCGCAGAAATGATGAAGACCATGAACCAGGACCCGAACGCGATTCCAGAGACGCCTGAAAACGCCTCATACCAGACCAAGTTGGCGGTCTATCATGAGTACCAACAGAAAATGTGGAAAGCACGGTTTCTCATCATCAGGCTTATCGTCCACACGATCAATTTCCTTTACCACTTTCTCACCATTTCTGGGTTTTCTGCCTCCTCGCATGCATTCGCCAGACACGTCAGGCCAGAGGGTGCTGGCTCGTTCATGACGATATTTGTTTCGGTCGAAATTGCCGTCATTTCGAGCTATTACATGATCTTGTCTTCCAATGGCTCGCTCAGCGTGTCGTCGAGAAACCATCCGATATCCAAAGTGCTATCGTTGGCCTCTGCCGTTTTCCCACAGGCTTCTGCGTACCAATCTTTGCTCGACTCTGCTTTGGTCTACTGGGGAGGGGCCTCTATCATTATAGGCGACCTCATGCTCATGGTGATGTATTTCGGCCTTGCGAGTATCCTCTCTTGAGTTTCTATAGTCTATGTACAATGAACGCTTGGATGACATCAGGCTCTCGTAAACTCTCACGTCCCCGATTATTTTCAAGCCCCAGAGCCTCCTAAAAGCGTTTTTTCATGTCGTCTCTCTTGGCTTGAATAATTTTATCAGCTCCTTTGAGGCCCCTCTTCTTCATGAATGTGTAGATCAACAAGACGGAACTTGCTAAGGACACACCAAACCATGTCACCAAGTACTGCAAGTGATTGTTTGTGAAAGTCACCTTTGGTATGGCGGCAATCGGTACACCTTGGTTGTAGAATTCGAACTCTTGCCATTCAAGCGTCGAGTCGAGGTCGGAGCGCGGCAAATGATCAACTTGCTGAGGGGCGGGTTTTCTCAGAAAGAAAGACCATCCCGATTGAGTGGGCTCCACAGTGTCGTGAGGCCCAACCCAATCTGGCTGATCCTTGAGGCTGTACATCATTTGTGCATATATGGGCAAAGTGCCACTTTGCTCAGCCATGGCCTGCACGTCAGGAACATGGAAGAGCCTCGAGCCAGGTTCATGCTCGTATTGCAAACCGGATCGTGCTGGCATCACTCTCAACATTCCTTCAATTGTGATTTCGCCCTGTGGTAGGGCTAGGTGAGAGAGATATCCTTTTTTCCGACGCTCGGGAACAACCAAGTCTTTTTGGATCCAGCCACGCTCAATCAATATGGGCTTTCCTCCACTCGATCTATTGAAGGGTGTAACTACGAGGTACCCGACCTCACCGTTCTTCAAGCGGGGCCCCAAGAACATTTCTTGGTCGTAATCAAAGCGGCCCTTGACTTTGAATCTTCTGAATTCAAAATCTTTAATCACGGACGGGTCTAATATTGCGGGGAGGTCCTCTAATGGAGGCTCGGCTAGCATGTGCTCGGCCCGTTTTATAAGGTCCACTTTCCACCTGAGCCTTTTCACTTGCCAGCAGCCCAAGAAAAAACTGATGACAGGCATAGCAATCATGAGACTCAAGAGAACTCCCCGGAAGATACGGGCTTTGCCCTGGTTTTCAGCCTTAGCCAAATTGGTAACTGAGGTCTTGATGGGTTTCCAGTCAATGTTTGGAGTGATGACATTTCTGGTGGCGTGAATTGGTTTCGAAAATCGAGAAGTTGGCCGAGTTCGAAGCCCGACAGCCCCAAGACGGAAAAACGGTAGCATCATACTGCCAAGGTGCTATATTGTCAGCCTTGGTAGCATGCAATATATTGGGCTTGAGAGACCCGCAGCTTAAGTGAGGCACGGGTCTCTTGTAAGTTGATAAAAAAGCGAGCGCGCGGGAAATCGTGGTTTGCTAGAATGAGAGCTGCAAAAAAGCGAGAGCGGTATATCGATAGGCCCATATTTTCTTGTCTAAAATGAGGACCGAATAGTTGAACATAAGTCGATTATATGGGGATGTATTATCCCCAGGCACCGGTAATATAGTGGATGGTTTTCTCGTCACGCGGAGACTTTTTCAAAATTAAAAACCAGTTCTCGTCCTGTAACCTAAGCGCCGGGTCGGACTAATTGTGTATTCTTCAACAGCGGTGTGTATGATTCGAGCCTTTCCCGACAAAGATTTATTACATCTAAGAGGGCTTATACATCACACACTGAATTCTACATTTGACCACCTATTCGAAAATAATGAACGTGGGTGTCGAATTCAACTACCCTGTCAAGTCGGCCAGAGGTCAGTCGTGCTGTGCTCACTTATTTAGTGCGTCTGAGAAATGGCACTATTATGCACACCCGGAGATGCCCTCAAAGAAATTTTCTTCTCACAATTCTCAGATAAGACAACCTAATCAAGGACATATAATGGCTGGAATCGATTACCTTCTTTTCGAGGAGGCCACTGGGTTTGCCATCTTCAAGGTGTTGATCCAACAGGATGACATTGCTGTCAGACTGAAGGAAGTTCAGGAGGCTTCGCTGGACTTGAGCAAATTCTCAAAAATGGTCGAGCTTGTTTCTTTCGCTCCTTTCAAAGGTGCTGCTCAAGCTTTGGAGAACGCTAACGACATCTCCGAAGGTTTGGTCAGTGACTACTTGAAGTCCGTCTTGGAGTTGAACTTGCCTAAGCCTTCTAAGAAAGAGAGAATCAATTTGGGTGTTTCCGACAAAAACTTGGGTCCTTCCATCAAAGAGAGCTTCCCATATGTCGATTGTTTGTCCAACGAGATCGTGCAGGACTTCTTGAGAGGCATTCGTGTTCACGGGTCCAAGCTTTTGAAGGACTTGCAAGAGGGCGATATCGAGAGAGCTCAGTTGGGTTTGGGTCACGCCTTCTCCAGAGCCAAGGTAAAGTTTTCTGTCCAAAAGAACGACAACCACATTATTCAGGCCATTGCTCTCTTGGACCAATTGGACAAGGACATCAACACTTTCTCCATGAGAGTCAAGGAGTGGTACGGATGGCACTTCCCAGAGTTGGCCAAGATTGCGTCCGACAACTACGTTTACGCCAAGCTTGCCCTCTACATCAAGGACAAGGCTAACTTGACCGACGAGAACGTCCATGACATTGCCGCTTTGTTCAACGATGACCTGTCTATTGCGCAAAGAATTATTGACAATGCTAAAATCTCGATGGGTCAAGACATCTCTGAGCTAGATATGCTCAACGTCTCGACTTTTGCCGAGAGAGTGGTGTCTATCTCCGAGTACAGAGCCAAGTTGTACCAGTACTTGACTGACAAGATGCACACTGTTGCTCCTAACTTGTCTACTTTGATTGGTGAGGTCGTCGGTGCTAGATTGATCTCGCACGCTGGTTCCTTGACTAACTTGTCCAAGCAAGCCGCTTCGACCGTGCAAATTTTGGGTGCCGAGAAAGCGTTGTTCAGAGCCTTGAAGACCAAGGGTAACACTCCAAAGTATGGTTTGATCTATCACTCTTCCTTCATTGGTAAGGCTGCCACCAAGAATAAAGGTAGAATTTCTAGATACTTGGCCAACAAGTGTTCTATTGCCTCCAGAATTGACAACTACTCAGACGAGCCAACCACCGCTTTCGGTCAAATTTTGAGAAAGCAGGTTGAAGACAGATTGAACTTCTACGATACCGGTGCAGCTCCAATGAAGAATGCGGATGCCATCAAGCAAGCTTTGGCCTTGGGTGGTTCAGATGCCATGGACGTTGATGCCGAGGAAGAGGACGAGGAAGAGGATGTCGAGGAGCCAAAGAAGGAGAAGAAGGAAAAGAAGGAGAAGAAAGACAAGAAAGAGAAGAAGGACAAAAAGGAAAAGAAGGAAAAGAAGGACAAGAAGCGCAAGGCCGACGACGACGAAGCACCAAAGAAGAAGAAAAAGAAGTCTAAGGACTAGTTTTTCTTTTCAAAAAAACTCTGCTTTTCTGTTTCATTCACATTTATCCCTGTATAGCATGTTAAATCGATATAAATTTGTAACGTCGCAAGCAGCTCGGGGTTAGCCGAAGATGCAGCGCAAATGAGGAAACTCGAGTAGTGTACGCGTCTTTACGCAAACAGCACTGTGACCACTAAGCAAACAAACTCACACCGCTATTCAAGACCTGATATTGAAACTCCGTGAACGTGTCGGTTGACTTCACGTGCTCCTCATATTTGCATGCTGCCGAGTCGGGTGAATGAAGTAAGTTTCCAGAATTAAGGGGCATCAAATAAGCATCAAATTCAGAGTCATTAGCCAACACACAAGAGACTGGGGAAGATGCGCCGTCTTGGGAAACCTCAGTCGATCTTTGCGAGAGAGACAAATCAACAAGCTCCAGGCTTTTATGAAGCGAAGCCTTAGAAGCATTGTTCAAAGCGAAACGTACACGTAGAACTTGCTTCATTCTTTCAGACCTCAAATCTTCGAGGTCGATTGTGTCGGTCATGTAGACCTCCTTTCCAGGACTGAGCAATAAGTTAGTGTAGGTTAAAGTCAGCAATGGGGTCATGATCATCTGTGGACCGTGCTTACCTGGCGGATATGGTTTAATTGGTGGTCCAAACAGAAAGGACAGACAAGCTGACAACAAGATATAAGGCGCCCTATTCCGCCTGAGCGCCTTGAGTGTTTCATCAGATGAGGGAGACGGATCCACGGCCATTCCGTTCGCCGGTTCTATAAAATCATCAATTCTCACTTCGTCGTCTTCAGCGTGGCGACGGCCAATGAGCCTGCCTAGTCTGATCTTTCGAGCAATCAGCCTGGCATAGACACGGACTTGAGTCACGCGAGCAAACACAAGAAATATACCTTTTTGGCCACCGGTTTCTGGCTCGATTTCGGACAAGGCTTGCGAACGTGCGTCTTGCTCGACTTCTAGGTCTTGAGGCTCTTGATCCCCAGCTTCTGGGTCTTCGCTTTCACGCTCTTGAGTATCCTGGTCAGGGGCCTCCTCACTTTGAGACTCGGGAACTCTTAATTGACCTTCCCTATCCTGGCTTGTGCCCTCAATGAGTCGCGAGCTCTGGCCTGGTGGAGCAACATTATCTGAGTCCATTAACTCTACTATCTGCGTGGACTTGTAGATGATTGGGCTTCTCAGCGAGAACGAGAACTCGAGCTTGGAACTGATGAATTGCCTGATTCCCTGTATGTATGCCGAGGTAGGCTCCACAATCTCGTCATTTAAGAGCTGCTCAAATGCATTCAAAGGTCTGAGGAACGGTCTCTCCCACTGTGTGATGGTCGTCATATTCAAGCTCGGAAGCCACATCTCTGTGGTCTTTTGAACCCGATCTCTCATATTTCTCCCCATTTTGCGTGTTGATCTCATTCTTGGAGACATGCTCAAAGAGCCAGAAAACGGGCGGTACGCGTGACGTGTTGTCCCAGGGTTCTTGCGGAATGTACGTTCACTCAAGCTGGGCAGCCGGCGTTTTTGTACTCGACGAAGTCGAACTCGTTTTGGAGAAGGCTGGAAGTTGAAAGGGGCCAGAGACAGCAGAGCCAAACTCGCTGCTGTAACAGGTACAAATCCGGTCTTGAACTTGGTGCTGGTACTCTTTTGGTTCACAACGGTATACTTGTTACGCCGATTAACTCGGAGTGTTCGTGGCAGGCTTTTGATTGTCTTTTGTTGCTTTCTCAAATCCTCATACTTCCTCTGGTTATCTGAGAGAAGGTTCTGAAAAGCGAGATTAGTAGCGATATCTGGTTTGGTAGCCATTGGATAAGCAGGGAGTTTTGCACCCAGATCAGAATCTTTATACCGAGGAGCAAGATATTTTCCTTTGTCTGAAGAGATTAAAGCGAGATTCGAGAACACAAAAGCGAAATCAGCCACGTTCACCTTAGCACATCGCATGTGTTTGTAAACCAAGCGCGTCCAATTAAAAGTGCTAATGCATAAAAGATCGAAGCAAAAACAGAAACACATTTATGCGTTTAAGCAAAATTGAGATCCCAGTTGAGATCGTTCAACATCGCGTTCCAGTCCACAACACAGTCTCCTTGTGGATTCTCGTCCCAAATTTTTTCGCAGAGTGACTTGACTCTGACAACATTCCATGGCCCATAATCAGCGATGAGCTTTTCAAATCGACCTCGCATCGCGCTTTTGCCGCTATCAGTTACTGTGAAAAGGCCGGCTATGAACGTTGGAAACACAAGCGTTGCCTGCATTGGGGTATCGATCAAAATATCTAGACACTTGATGAGGTCATTCATCAATATTTGGCATTCTAAAGATGAAGGATTCAATCTGAGAATCGCTTGACGGAGGTATAGTTTGCTGGTAAGCTGAAAAGCTTCGAAAGTAGTAAGCTGCAATTCAAGCTCCGAGTCTGAAAGCGACTCGAGATCAGAAGCATTAGGTTTGGCATTGCTCAAAGTGATCTCTAGGTCATGTGCTTTGTTGCTGATGAAATTAAGCAAATCAGCAACTCTGGTATGGTCACTTCGCTCCGTATACGTGTCTGGAAATGAATGCAACGACCCTGTTTCCTCTGGAGAGGTCATGGTAGGCTCGTTCATTTTCGGCGGTTTTCGAGACAACCTGTAGTACTCGTTCATAATTTGCTTGCTTTCAAAAAACAAACTGCTGATGTCTCCAATGACTTTGTAAAGAGGCTTGGAAATGCCAAGCAAGGGGTTCAAATTTCCGCTGGAGATGCCCTCAGAATCGACGAATATTCTATCATAGGTCTCGTTGGGAAAGTATGTTCCACGGTCACTCGTTGAGCTTGCAAGTAGGTCATGATAGGCAAAATTGGAGATAAGCCAGTGTTCCTCCTTGTTGTTATTGAAATTCATGATACCGCCGTTGGATTTAAGCAATTTCCAACCCCATTGCAAATAAATAGACCAGTATTTCACGTCACCACGACAGATCTCAGCGCCACACATGATCAAAAGAGCAGCTAGCTTATTGACAATGACTCGTCGATCTTCCATTGTTTGTGAGCCTTCCGTGAATGAAACATCCGCGCATAGATGTTTCAATGCCAATTCAGCGTATTTGGAGCCCTCGGCCATCCATTGTCCACCTAGATGAAATCCTGCCCACGCCAACAAACCATATAGAACCCCTTTGTCTTTTTGCGCCAACGGGAGAAACACTCGCTGATAAGAATTGGAGTCATTCTGACTGTTTGGGGCAATGGAGACCTTTTGAGAAAGGAACTCCAGATAATAGTTATATAGATGAGACCCTGACAGGTCAAGTTCCGGTGAAAAAGACAAGGATGCGCGGGGACTAGGTGAGAAAGTGGCGTTGAAGCTGGATGCTAGATTATTGAGCTGTGAAGGGTAGTCGTGGCTCATTGCTTGCATTTGTTCAATGAAGTTGGGGATATTAAAGTTTGGCAAAACATGCCTGGGCGAAATCCCACCGTCCTCTGTCGAACTGAGTGCTCCACTGTTAGTGTGCGTTTCGTGGATCTCTTCGATTTGACCGTGAGACGAATTTTGAGGGCTCCAATTAAAAACCGAGAGTTCTTTCAAGAAGCCCATGACAGCCGCAGGCGATCTTGGCTCCACGATGTGCTCAAAGGGCAGGAGAATGTCTTGCATCGAAGAGGACTGATTAAAATTGTTTCCTTGAGAGGTCTCAGCCAGACAAGGAGGAAGGGAATCCTGATGAGTAGACTGTGCAAAAAATCCCGCGGAAGTTTGCGAGTTCCGAGTATTTTCTAACGAATGAGACGTCAGTAGACCTGTCTTCTTCTGAGGCGCTGTGCCATTTTGTGTGGTCCACGGTCGTCTATGAAAATTTGCCAGTCCAGGGATTGCTGATGCAAAATTATGGAGATTCAGGCTGACACTAGATATTTGTTGTTCGCTGAGTGGATGCGGGACAGTCATGACATGTTGCGTTTGACTAGCCTGATCAACTACCATCCCATCGGGATCTAGCGGCAATTCTGGTGACATGGACGGCAGCGAGGGCGCTGTAAGCAGATCGCTTATGTTGAGCCGGGGAAGTCTCACTCTTTTTCTCAATTTTCGGGAGCTTTCTTTTTCTCTCACACGGGCTCTCAATCGTTCGATTTCGGCACCGTTCATGGTCCTGTGATCGACCCACACACATTCTTTGTTAAACCGGAGACAGTCTCTACACACCGGCTTAGTCTCGTCGCATTTCTTCTTGCGAAACTTACATGTGAGACATCCGCTCTTCGACTTATGGGCCGAGCGACCCGCAGAGCCAGTATTTGTCTTCTCGTCTTCATTTGTTGTAGCATCTATAACCGACAGAAGCGTCATTCTCTGACCATTTTTCTGATTTGAAGAAGGCGCGATAGTAGTGTCAGTTGAGTTGGAATTTGAATCAACGAGGGGAATGCCATTTTTAATGGACCCACTCGAGATTGGTGTCTCCACAGGACTGTGTTTGCCATTCAAATGCGAGGTCTGTGAACTGGAGTTCTTCGTTGCATGATCTGGAGAATGAGTTGTGGAATCCGAGCTCGAATATTGTTGAGCATTGTTGGAGTCAAACTTCGCAAACATGCCCGAAAGTAAGCACTCTCTGGTAACAGAAAACTATTATACATTGATTCCCAGAATGTAGTGGTAGGTGGGTGCAGGAAACCGGGTCTCCGAAGCCAAATGCGCAGCGCCATTTGCATGCAAGGGCCGGATCAGGGGAAATCTTATCGCGTAAATAATATTTCAAGATTCGTTCGCCATCGGCCGTTGCGTGCTGTACGAAATTGATCCATCTCAAAACAGAATGTAGTTTTCTAGCATGAGTTCTTTTTTCCTTTGCTCCTGATCTGCACTTCTCGTTCTGGGGCTCGTTCATTTGAGTATATGTCACAAATTAGTCACATTAAAGTTTACGAGGTACGAGCTAGACCGATGGCACCACAGAACAACAATGAAACACAGACAAGGGCCGAGGAATAAAACTTATGAAATCGAGTTGGTGGACCCGGCCCTGACCCAAATTCAGCTTCGACCCGATTGCAAAGCTAAATATTGATCCTTGTGCGTGCATTGACGGAGCTTGGGTCGTGTGTCAGATTTGCAGCGCGACGTAATATTTGATCACATTATGTAGTGAATTGTGCTTTTGTTGCGATCAACATCGGATAATGACAGATCTATGATCTGTGAGAACTACTCTTTGCCCCCAGACACAAATTTGAGCTTATGCATGGTTTCGCAACTCATGAGCGCAAAGATCAGGTACAGTCAGCAAGGACAATAGGCCAGTATAGCAAAGTAGACAATGCCACCATATAAGAACTACAGCTGCCGCTTCTTCTGCCATTTTTTTAACTCTCACATTGTAGAAAGATAGCCAGCTTTTTGGAAATTTTTGCCGCAGCAGCCTTCTTCAAGATGTGGTCATGATGTTTGACTCTTCCAGTCTTGCAACAAGCGCCTCGCGAGTGTCGCGACGGACTTAACAAAAGATTGACGCCACCTTATTTGAATTTGAACCCACGGCCTCAACAAGAATCTCGCATACTTCAGCTGCACACAAAATCAAGGCCTGAACTTGTCAGTAATATTTGTCTCGTGTGACCTCTAAGGGCCTGCGCACGTGACCCACTCATGCTTCGAATTCGCCGCGCCGTAAGGCATTGCTGTCATGTGTGGTGGAATCCGCTAGAATCGACGCTTGAAATGTGCAGTCGCGAACCACTGTGCCACTGCGAGCCCGCAAGCGGAAATTTCCTCCCTCGTCCAAGCTCTCGCTTTTTCTTCCGAAGCCAAACTAGTTTCACATCAATAATCCGTCATGTCTTTAAAACGTATCAACAAGGAATTGCTCGACTTGGGAAGGTATGTTTGATTTTTAGACTTTTTGATAATTCCATGCGCCGGATTAGATCGGGATCCAGACTGTCGCCACTTCTTTTCCGTTTGATGGGTGGTTATATCAAATCTATCGTTGGGATTTCGATTTCGAAGAGCCACATCAACGACGCGATGAAGCTTCGGTTTCACTTATTTTGAAAAAATCGGAAAGTTGTCGCAGGAGGCCAATGAGGACCACGCGAACCCGTATTGGAATCTATATGAATCAATCCAAGATAAATTTCAAGTCCGATACCGTTTTTTCTCGAGTTCTCAGCAGAGGTGGCCTATGACTCGCGCTCGGCAAAGTCAGCTAGTATCAAAAATCATTATATCACTTTGAGTATAGTCTGAACGACCGTCAAAGTTCGCGAGGAAATACCTTCGGCTGTCCCTCTCATTGCATTTTAAAGGCAACGATGACTTTCTCCACGCTCCACATATACTAACTTAGCACAGAGACCCACCTTCATCATGCTCCGCTGGCCCAGTCGGGGACGACTTATACCACTGGCAAGCATCCATTATGGGGCCCCCAGACTCCCCATATGCCGGTGGTGTGTTCTTTCTCTCTATTCACTTTCCAACCGACTACCCCTTCAAGCCACCTAAGATCAACTTCACCACGAAAATCTACCATCCCAACATCAACGGATCTGGCTCGATTTGTCTAGATATCTTGAAGGACCAGTGGT
>JAJLZY010000280.1:0-15683 GCA_030564885.1 Metschnikowia kofuensis (nom. inval.)
GACCATTTGCACAGAATCGGCCGGCTGGCTCGTGCGGGGAACCAGGGCCTGGCCACGCTTTTCTTGCTTCCGGGAGAAGAAGAAGGCTATGTCGAGGGCAAGATCCGCGTGATGCACCCGAAGAAAGGAAGCGTGCGTGTGGTGAACTACGAGTCTCTATTGGAGAGGACTTTTGCCGAGGACGCCGAGGACTCGAAGGGCAAGAAACCCGCTCGCCCAGACCCAAAAAGCAAGCATGGGAAGTGGGACATCCATGCGACCACGTGGCATTTGGATGTGGAGAGGTGGCTCTTGGAAGACAAGGCCGCGCTTGAAAAGGCGCTGAATGCCTTTGTCTCGCACATCCGGGCGTACGCCACGCACTTGGGCTCCGAGCGCATGTACTTCAACGTGAAGCTGTTGCATTTGGGCCACTTGGCCAAGGCGTTTGGCTTAAGAGATACCCCCAAGAAGCTCGGAAGAGCCCTGGGCACTCTGACCAGCGAGGCGGCGAAGAAGAAGGAGGATCCCAGGAAGAAGATGTTGCGTATGGCGCGGATGACAGAGAAGGCACGCTCATCGGAGTTCAATTACTAGATATAGGGGTAGGGGTGTTTGTAATTAGATGATGTGGGAGATTCATGAGAATGTAATATGCGTTGTAAAACGTTCAAGTCAAGCCATAGTGAAATCAGGTGAGAGTCGGACCAACAGGGAAATTATTTCATGTATCGATTGTTATTTTCGAGAGACCTACGTGAATGGGCAGAATTTTCGATTGAGACTCACTTAAAATGTATGACTATGCTTAAAATGTATGACCATGCTTAAAATGTATTACTATGGCGTGTTAAGTTGAACTTGTGTTCTTTCAAAATGGTATCAATGTCGACCCAGAAAACCATGTGGCATTTGTTTCTCATGGCCTTTATTGTCTACAAGAGAGACCATTTTCTTGAAAGCTATGTTGAATTACCGATGACAGTCTATAATGGTGCGAATCACGAAAAATACCGACCCATCTTACAGTTTTGATGGTGAGAAGAGTATCAAACACAGGCATGAGACAAAACAGTCAATGACAGAAGTCTAATACGATTCATTGGAACAATTAGGAAAAGCGGGAGGTTGCATTATCCCGAATACGCCTTCTCAAACTAAATGGACCATTCGGAAGGCATACGCTTTGCTTTCTTTCGATATGTATTTTAATTTGCAAATGTCCGTGAACTGACAGGCGTTTGAGCGAAAAAGTTACCTTAATCTTTGATTAAGACATGTGTTTTGTCTCCTAAGAAATGAGCTTGCAGATCAAGGATCTTAAACTTCAATTTCTCAACAAACATGAGCAAGGGAAAACCCAAGATTCTGGCCAAAGAGCCACTGTTAACCCAAAATTGCAGTTATCTCGAGACCCAAATCATGGCTTCTGATCCTTAAAATACCTTCGCCAATTCCCCATTTCAGTAATTTACAATTGAGAGACGTCGCCGGCAACCAGCGTTTTCACGTTCACGGCGTAGTTTACACTATTTGAATTGACAGAAACCCAACTCAAACCATCACGGTCATAAGAACTTCCAACCTCAAAGTCACTCATTCTCCTCACCCCCAGCATTCAACTTAGCCCAGAGCTTATGGTTCTCGCCAAGCTGGTAGTGCATGGTGCACCTCTGGTAATAATCATACACCATCTTGACATTGTCGATCACGTGGTCAAGCAAGATCGCCTTGCCCACATTGAGCCCATCGCCCAAGCCCGGATGGGCTATGTTGACTACATGGATATGGAAATGGTAGTACGAGGGCTGGTAGTGCACAAAGAGACGGAGCCGGTCTGCCGCCACGGGGTACCGGTCGCTGACAACGCGTTTGATCTTTTTGGCAAGCTCCAGGAGAAACTCAACGTGTGACCCATCGATGTCTCGCACACTGGATATGTCTCTACGGTTTACAATGGTGATCAAGTAGAGGGACGCCAAGGTGGTGCCGTCCCACTTCATGTCGGGTAGAAGCACAAACCCGGACTTGGGGTCTTTGTCGTGATGAATGAACGACTCGGCCTCCTTGCCCTCATACAAAATGTTGTAGACCCATTGGATCCGATCGCCTTTTTGCGTGTCGATGAACGGGCGAACAATGTCGCGGTAGATTTCCGGGGTCTCCGCCACCATATGATGTGCCTGGGCCTTGTACTTCCGGATATGAGTTTCTGACGCCGGAAAGATAAAATTCACTTTTACGCCTGGAGACGCTTTCAAGTCCTGTGCAAGCGTTGCCAATGCCCAGAAATACACGTCATTATTGTTGATCAATTGGAGCTCGTCCACGACATTAGAGAGAGCGGCCTCGGCCACCTCGGAAATGGCGAACGCGGTTTTCTCAAGCGAGCATATGGCCTCGGTATTGTCGATTGTCCCCAAGAGCACCACGCTTTTGGTTTGGGTGTCGGTTTTCAAGATCTGCGTAGGCTTGAATTTGGCTGCTAGCTCCTCCACTGACATGGCTGGTTCCTTGGATGGGGATTCCTGCGCCAGCAAGGAAAATGCAGGCTGTGGCAGGTCACGTGTAAGGGGATCACGTGGATAAGTGTCACGTGGTGTATCTTCTCCAGGCACGCGGCTCGTCTCACGTGGCTCAGGTGGCGGCGTCTTGCTGCAACCTTCAATTTCAAGTGGGAGTGACATCACTGAGTTTCGAAAATTTTGGTTCTTGTTACTTTTTTTTTGGGTACTTGCGGGACTTTATATTGGTGGAAGAATTCAAAGACTGAAAAAATTTCGATTTTGGCAATTTTCGGCGCGGCCCTAAGCGGGACATCCCCCATTGTTTGACTCGTTCCCAAACTCAATTGTCCTTGTTTCCTTTGTTTGTATTGCAAATCTTTGAGACGACTTTTGACACGAAACGTCAATCTTGCTCATTTCGAGCGCTTTTGCGACATTGTAGCGTTTTCTCGAGGAAATCCATGACTGGTCTCGACTTATTACATGTGCAATTACTCTCACTTCGTATGTGCCTTGTCTGTCCGGATAGCTTTCATAGCGACCTCTGCAATGTGGGGAAAGAAAGAATAAATTTTTTTTAAAAGAGGGGTCTGAATGTGGCAATAAATTTGGATTTGTAAGAGACAATTGGGAATCGGTCATCCTTGTCATTATTTCCTGTCTAGCTCCAATTGAGATAAAAAGAGCTTTTGATCGATCGACACTGTGCTACTTTTTCGTTGAGCTTTGGTATAATCTGAAAACCCTTTTTCCTACAATTGGTCAAAGAGGGGCAAGAAGATTGGCGTTTCGAATCCCCTCTGTTGAAGTTCCCCTCACTTTTTTTATCTGTCTTTTATCGAATAGAGTCTTGCTGGTTTGCTATGTTTCCATACACAATGGCTGAATTTGACCAAAAAGCTCTATTTGCTCTCTTCTCTAATTAGGCAAGCCCGTGGGGCGAGTGATATAACCATTCTTGCCGAAAGCTGTGCTTTCATTGTTTTCCTCGCTTTAGCTGATTAAAATCCACCACATACTAGATCGGGCATGCATCTATAAAGATGGATACTTCTTCCGTTCCCGAAATAACTACCAATTCTGATTTGAAATCTTCAAAGCAACGAGCTGGAAACAGAGCACAAATGAATACCAAATAGAAACTTTGGCTGTCATTGAATTAGTCTGTTGACAATGAATAAGTTCCACTCTTGACACCAGCATCTTGCCCCTTTTGGAATACAATCCATTGTCAACATGCTGGCCTCGTGAGATATTTCTCACAATGGCACCTTGGACTTTCAGCGAGTGGCTGATTCCAAAATGGCTGAATCCAAAATGGCTGGTGTATCATAGGTGAAATCACCCGACATAGCCAAAAAAGGGATTTTTCTTCTACATAAGTTATCTTGTATTGTTCTACAATTTAGGATCGAACAAACCAGCAAGATACATTATTGACATTCAACATACAAGAATCACTATGCTCAATTTCTAGCGGCCAAAATTTGAGACACGCTGTCAACCACACATGTTTCCAAGTCTATGAACCGAAAACCCAATGCAGCTCGAGTGACCCAGTTGTCGGCTAAAGCAACTTGCGGCTCGATAGCTCTTGAAGCTCCTTTTGGCATTTTTGACTTCAAAGACTCGAATTTGTCTGCAATAATCTGAACAATCTTTTGATTTGAAAAGTTCTCCGAACTCAAAAGAAGCCGCCGAGAGCACCAGTTGTTTTCGAATGCTGCCAAATGAGCCTTGGCCACATCTCTCACATCGACGAAAGTTCCCTCATCTTCTGGAATCTCAGATTCTGGCCCGAGGTTCAAAAGGCGATTGATGATTTCAGACGAAAAATTGAGCTTTTCTTTCACTTCTGAGTCAAATGCCTGCGGCCCAAAGACGTAGACCGGGTTCACTGTGTTGAGGTTGAAAGACGGTTTCTCTTGCTCGAAGAAGTCCCACGCCGCTTTCTCCGCAAACTTCTTTGACCCAAAATATCCATTGACTGGGTTTTCTTTGGCCTGTTCCCACGTGATATCGCTCCAGCTCGTCTCGTTGACAACATGATGAGGATTCTTCCAATCCGTTGTGTTGACCGAGGCACAATATGAAGACGTGACCACCACGTTTTGGATCTGCGGGCCGTACTTCTTGATCGCCTTCAATGCGTTTATAGTGCCCTTGATAGCTGGCTTGAGCAATTCAGACTCAATATCTTCGACTGTGAACGAGACAGGCGAAGCTGTATGCAAGAAAACTGTTGCCTCCGGGTGGTTCTTGAGGGTTTTTTCGAAGGCGTTGTCTGCCTCGAGGCTGGTCTCTATTTCATATTGGAACTCTTTGGACTCAAATAAGCTTTTGAGGTGTTCTCCTTTGGCAGCAGATCTCACAGTGCCCACGACATAATACTGTTTTTCAAGAAGTAGCTTGATAATGTGCTGGGCAATAAATCCGGTGGCGCCCGAGACGATGACTGTTGTAGGCATACTACTGAGAGAAATGGTGAGGTTGAAAGTGTACTGAGGCGAGATTCATTTCTCTTTATAAAGAGAGTAATAATTCGATCTTTCCATCGAAATGTCGAGTAATTTAGCGGAATCAACGGGTGTTGCGGATGCTAAGAAATTCGCGGAGATGAACGGTCTGACGGAGATAAAGAGCATGACGGAGATAGGAATATGGCGGAGATAGAGATATGGCGGAGATAAAGGACATAGCGGAGTTAGAGGATATAAAGATGTTGCGGAAAATTCGCTGATTATAGAAATTTTGGCTGCTATGAGGATAAAAGCAAATTTTGTTTCAGAGTAAAGTCTATTCGTCTTTTTGCTTATTGCGTTGCGGCGAGAATGCATTCAAAGGCTTAGGCGAGAAAACGCGGCTTTTGAAGGCGAATTGCCAATTTGTGAGTCTTTTAACGCGCCTACCAGAGATCTTCGTTAATACATGTACTGGAACATTCCGTTTTTGGAACATGAATAGAAAAGAAATTCAATAGTTTTTCCCGAAATAAACAGCATTTTAGCCCGTGCAATCCCACTTAGTGGCCTTGGCAAGTCGTCGAGTGCAGATCACCATGCGTCGAGCATTTACGGAGATAAGCCGGATATGGAAACAGACTTGCGCTTTTGCAGCCGTGCATCCGGGAGCGCAAAATTGGGTGGCGCCTGAATCCTGATAATAGTAAGGAGGCCTCGACCTTCACAAACCCACCATTCTATATCAGTTAAGCCGTAGAGGAAGTATAAGACCAAGCGAAAATGAGTTAACGATGATTGTATCGCAATCACAAAGTGTTTGTTCCACTTACTTTCTACCAAAAATGCACTCAGGTGAGAAGCCCGCTAAGATCGATCCGGTCAAACTGTAATCACTAGAACAGGCAATTTTTACTAGCCGCAGAGTTCGGTTTCCACGACCTCTCACATTAACGAGGCCTGTGAATATGTATATTATTGAAGACAGTGTTGCGCGTTGTAAAATTTCCCGTGGAACGTGATGCAAGATACGACATCACGTTTCAATAATACGATCACAAATAATGTTTTTTATGGGGCGCGCCCACAATATACTCCGCGAGTTCGTGACAAGAAAATTACTGATACAAAAATTACTGATAATCTACGGCAGCCTCAATGGCAACACTACATTGCAATCACGGTCAAATTGTAGTTTCGTAAAGAGGTGTTGCGCGGTTTAATACACTTTTTGGATTCCGGCCCTGACAACGAGCACCTAAGATTAAGTCATCTCGACGTTGTACTGTCAAAGGAAGAATTCGATCAAATTCAGCATTTGTATCAGCAATAATCAAAGATAAGGCGAAGAACAAAGGCTTGTGACATCGACCTGGGTGTGGAATCTGATAATGAGCGGTATAAAGATGACACAGGATTAAGCAACCAGTTTATGCTAGGGATAGACAAAGGAAATGATACTGGTATGGAGCTGTAGACTCACGAAGGTGCTTTGTCAATTTAGACGGCTGAATATATATACCGCGACTGATAGCTTTCTGTAGACAGAAATGGCTCTTTTCTCACGAGTGATTGAATTCGACGTAAACTATATGTTGCGCTAGCATTTGGAATGACTTTGATACGCTGCATAAAGAAAAGAATTATGCTTTGGTTCACAAGAAATTAGTCTTGACTGTCACGTGGTTACCTCGCTATAATTCTACAATCACGGCAAAATTGCGAATTTCACGACAAAGCTATGGCAGATCAACGACAAAATTATGGCAAAAACATGGCAAAAATGATGAGATTATGACAAGCATTACGAACAGAGAGGGGGATCATACTTGAGTTTATGGATCTTGCAGCCGAAATTGGAAACCGATTACGACAAAATATTCCTCCCATATCATGTATTGTACTTTTGCCATATTACGGCCGTATCATGTAACACTGATTAGTTCTTGTGGTGAGTCTGTAACAATTTCAGTGTTATCTTTTGCGTCGTTTACTTCAAAATTCGCCATCTATGTCCATATCATACATGTCACTGATTGACGAGTGCATCCATCTCGGGTTAATCACGGCACAAGTTTCAAGTTCCTTGTTGCTCAAAAATTGTCTCACAACTGCGTATAGACAAAAACTAACCCAACAGAACTTGACTTTTTCTTTTGAACTGAAGTAAAAGCTGACCCGCAGGATCATTATAATATAACATTCAACAGGCCCAGATTCACTCATGGAGCTGATGATTTATTGTGGTTGTAATACAACAATGCGCCTTCAGTCAGTATTGTAATCAGAGCTCAGAAGGTCACACTTTTCATTATACAATCAGGACCTACGAGTTACCGTATTCTCGTCGAGGGTCAGTCACACATGTGGAAAATGTTGATTGTGCTCGCCAATGCGAGGAAACAATGGCATTTTCCGGTACTTGCCCAGCACTTGGCTCAGGCATTGTTCTAAGCGATGCACAGCGCATAAAGTGGGGTGTACCCATTTGAGTACATCTTGTTTTTGCGTGCCCGAATGAAATAAAGAAACTCGAATATAATTTTCAGTGAAATTTTGATTTGAAATTGAAACATGTCTTTTTACAATTGGCCGCCAAGTTCTGATCTTGATGAGACCCTTTCAAAACTCCCAGGTAACAAGACTCTGAGTTGTTTGCTCTGGACTGAAGTCGAGAGTAAGGTTACAGATGTAGAGGGGCATTATCTCGTTCGCCATTTAACATTCAACTCTCCATCTATTTCTCTATTTTGATGCGCCATCAAAGCATAGCTAGCCAAGAATATGAGACTAATATATGACCGAACTTTCTCATTTATCCGACTCTTGGCAAACACACGAGCATAGAAAATTTTTTGAACAATGGTACTGATAGTCCGACTTAAATTCAAATGGCTTATAAAAGACAGCCCGTCCCACACGAAACGATATTTCTTTTCAATTTATCAAAGCAACAACTCATCAACCAGTCATGAAATTTGCTATTCTTGCAGTCTTGTTGGCAGTGTTCGAAGCAATGCCAGTTGAAGGCACGCCTGACTCGGGTGCATTTATGGAGATCCAGCCGAAATCCCCAGAAGAAAGTTGCATCTTGCTTTTGCAGAGCAAAGGCATGTGGCCGCCTGCCAACTCAAAAAACGAGGACCCGCTTCATATGATTTCGGGCAGCAGCAATTCTTCGTCTCGTGATGAGAGTGCCTATCACCAAAACCCTGATGAGGCCAATGAAGCCAGCGTGGGAAAGGAGGGAGAAGATGGCAATCTGAACGCCACAGGTCTCAACGCCACGGACATCAAGGCTGCGCTTACCAAGTTAGACTCAAAGGTGGGCAGTATTCACCTTGCTAATCACGTTGATATGGAGAGATTATTTGATGTTATCGAAACGGCGAGGACCTACGAGCCCCAGGTTGATCGGTTACCCGAGGAGACTCAATTGGCTAGGGTTTTAGTCAACATCAAGATGGGTATTCTGGATATCATTCTTCAAGCGAGAGAAGAGTGCTGGGCCCGTGAGCAAGATGTGGCGATGTGCAAGAAACTTCTCGGGGATAGCTTTGAAGCAAACGCCCCAAGAAACTATGAGCGGGAGCTCGCCCAGGTGATCACAGACTTGAGCAATGTCATGGCCAGCGGACAAATCGACTTTCCCAAATTTACAGAAGCAGAGGCCTCAGCTTACAGGATCAAATGGACTATCTTCCACGAAGGGCAGACCGACGACTTCCGTTCGCTGTTGGATGATGTCAGCCAGGCTCTAGCCCAAACAAAGTCCGAGATGCTGCTGTACTGCTCGAGACTCGGAAAGCTTGATAAGGAGTGCATTGCTTTGTTTGGAAAAGCTGCGTATATTGATTTGAACAGCACAGCTTGGCCCGACTCAGTCCGGTCTCGCGAGGACTTTCCACAGGGAGAAGTGCAGAACTACGACACTCGAAAGACACCTGAAGGCTCCGAGGAGCTGAGCATAGAAGCCATCTATGAAGGCTGGGTGATTCCCCTGAAAAAGCTTGTGGAAAACCTCAGACAGGCATCGCGTTCCATGGAATCTTTGATGGCTCAAGAAGCGTTTGATGTCAAGAGTTACGCGCTGGTCAGACGCAAGTATCATACCGCTAAGAGCCAGCTCCAGAGTCTTGAGGTCATATCCACATTTTCCGGGGTTTACAGTGAGCTCATTGAAGGTTTTGATGAGACTTTATCACAAGCTGATAAGACTGCCGTCGAGAAGTGCAAAGAGATCTCGGGCCATGAAGATACGTGTCGCCAGATCAAAGTGAAGCTCCGGTATCATGATGTGGAAAGCTTGGACAGTCCCAATTTCACCCACAGAGGGACTCGCGAAAAATCCTGGAATCTATTGAACACACTCATTCTGGCGCATATGCATTTGGCGAACACAGTAAAGTCGGACCTGAGAATCATTGAGTGGTACTTGCAACATCGTCAAGCGTTCGAAAAAGCTTTTGACGAGGTCGCTGACTTCCTGGAATTGAGCGATACTGCTCTTTTATGGACACTGTACCTTGGCCCATTCCAAGAGACTGCAAAAAGGGCTGATGCCGCTGCCAGGTCGTTTTGCTCCACGGGAACAAATTCACCTTCCTTTTGTGCGAAAGTTATGGAGTTTCAGGAGAACATTCTTGGAATCAGGCGTGGGTGATGCCTATTAGGAGTGAGTTCACCGCTCCTCCTGAAGAACTGCTTATTTCCAACGCGTGGCTCTATATAAGAACTCGCGTTGAACAGCTATGTACGTTTGTTGTAGATATATAGTTTGTTGAGATATGGCAAAAGATTGATTTTCAAAAAAGTGTCGAGCCAAGTAGTGGTGTATGCAACTGCTTCCTTCATTGTGTAGTTGTGATTTTTTTTCTAGGAAAGTGTTAGAAGTTGATGACTCTCTTCCAGAAACACCAGGAACAATTTGAAAAGCCCCCAAGAAAAGTTAAAAGATTGGAAAAATGAGAAAAGGCGGCAATTCAAATTGGTTAGCCTTGACTTATTTGGGAAGAATGCCGAGAAAAAGATACAAGAAATCCACGTTTGTATAATAGAAAGAGCCAACTCAAGCATAACAACAGCAAAGATCCCTTTCAGAGCAGCCGTATTTTATATGATCCCTTGAAATGAAGTTCAGAGTGAAAGTCTGGACACCAGTGAACCACACCTGATATTAAACCACGCGGTTATAGAAAAGTAAAAAGAAGCCGTCCCCTTTTTTCATTCGGGTGATAACATGGTTTCACATGAAGACCTGATTTTGGCATAAGCAAAGCTTAAATTGGATTATGAGTTATTTTATGCCCTATTTAAAGAAGTGAAGAAAACTTTATGGTGGCAACGCAATTTTGCGCCTAGGACTCTAGGCTCATGTTTTTTCTCTTTTTTTTTTTTCTTCTTTTGATTTCTTCGACTCGTCCGACCAAAATTTCAGAAATTGGCTCCCCATATTGATGGAGGATTATATTGCCGATTTTCCCTTCCAGGGGAGTAATTTTCGAACTATAACCTTCGAATAACAAAATTGAATTTTTGGTGTGTCCTCGGATGAGTGGAAAGATAGTATGAGACTTGAGGCAATAGTCTTCCAATTAGTTCCGAAGGAGAATATGTCCAAGAAGAAGAAGAAGCCCTAACACCTGAAAAAGGAATGTTTCTGGAATCCGGAAACCTGAATTTGGAATGTTCAAAATCCTCAAAAGCTTTGTTGGCGAAAAGGTTTAATTTTTTACGGAATCCTGGATATCTGCCTCTCTGGTCGTAAGGTGCACGAAAAGTAAAGGCTCCCATTTGATATATGCTTCACAATCCTTTCATCTTTTGTGTTTATCAAAAACTCTGTTTTTTCTTCTTCTAAGATTTGTACTAATCGATTGTCGAACTCCGGCTTAGGACAAACTTCAAGTAGGACTACAAATTAGGGTCAGTGAGATCCAGAAGATATAGAAACAGTAGAAACCAGCATCCCATGATAATGAAGATCGCACGAAGATATGCAATTTGAAGCTTTCATTGATAGTCATATTTAAATATCCTAGCTCTTTTATCGGCAAATTACACCAAAGATGTTTGATAGTCAAAGAGAAAATGATCTCAGACTTACTGAGTTGGCGTTCTAATGTTTCAGACCTGTTTAGTGTAATTTATTTGAATAGGCGTGGAAACTACCTCAATTCATGATTTTCTCTTCTATTTTACAGTTTTCTCGATTAGTATTGAATATGGGGCAAAGCTGAGAATTATATTCTGACCGTCATGCCTGGGTCTGGCAGACCACAAAAAATAAAATAGATTTGAAGGGTTGCGCCCATACTTCAAATCTTGTATGGTGAAAAATTCTCCCTTTTGTGTTTTAATTTTTTAGAAGTGCTTTTCTTCATCCTTTCCTTCCAGCCCAGATTACTACTTAAAGATGAGTGATAGTAATAAAGGATCTAGCTCCGCTAATCCACAATCAGACCTTCCTTCTTTCCACACAGAAGGTGACGAGACATCGCAAAGGCCCCAATCAAGAAGTTGTATATCAGAAGAGTTTGTGATATACTTTAGCATTGTGGCAATAGGATTGGTCATAATAGGGACAGGAGGCTTACTCATGATGAGATCGGTGAGAGTATAAATTTTGTCACTTAAAGAAAGAAGAGGAGTGAAAATCTGTTGCTTTAAAAGTGCCTTTTGAGTTTTTGGCTCGGCTCTAGTGTGTTTAGTATCAGGCGACACTGCCATATTTCGAAGGACTCGAACACTGATGGTTTATATGCATATAATTAGATATATATCATTTTTTTTACATTGCCTTTTATTTCGTCATCTAGGACCTTTCTTGATGCCCAAGCTCTGAAAGGTCAAATTAAGTCGTCATAAACAATTGGAATTGCTATTTAGATGAAGTTAAAACTTTGTGGAAGTGGAACTTTTTGAGACCGCAAGCTTGCCTTTTGGGTCATGCCAAATTTTGATTACAACCGTGCTGAGTTTAAACACGTAAATTCACAAGATATCCCACTTGCTTTCATATCTCTGGGAAAGCATAGCACAAAGTTTGGTGGTTCGGGTTTTGTAAAAGTCGTGGCAGGTTAGCGCTAATAAGGTGAGGGAAACGAGAAGAATACAGGTATATTCTCTTATCCTAAGATATCGCAAATGCCGCCTTTCTTAGAGCGGTGTGATTGGTACTCAAGAAAGCGCTTCAAAAATGAATGCATGCTTCTTTATCACGAATTGTAATAAAGAATCCAAATTCAAAGTACGATTCAAAGTGTCGATCAAAGCATTGCCAGACTTAAGGTACTCGTGATTGAAGGATCTGTTTTTTAGTTACATTTTGTGAATGAATCCAGAAGCTAACATTTGTTAATTAGGCCTTCCGAAATATTCACTAGGTCCTTATTAGCCTTCCATTGTCGGACTTCCTTGAGCTAGTTTCGAGATCTTCCAAAATGCGCATGAGTGTGGATGTACAGCCAGCTATAAATGTGTCTCATATCCGAGTCAAAAGAACCTTGTCACAAAATTCTTTTTGCTTTTCCTAAAATGAACATATAAGCTTAAACCAGATAAATATACTCAATCAGCGTGTCAAACCCTCTTCAGAGTCAACGTCCAATGGGAATCGCAGGTGCAAGTTCAAGCTTGCAGCAGAATATTTATAAGCATAAAATGTATTCACACCACCTTCTTGTGGCTCACAATCTCTGTAAATACTTGTCACTGAGTCTCATCTGGACCTAAACATTCATAATATCATTCTAATTCAAAAAATAAAAATCTAACATCCAATGTCCGGCGTCTTTCTACTGCCTTTGAGGTCCCAGGAGACGCTTCCTCCTTACCTGAAGACAACATCAGAAAACCCTATAATCACACAATTACAAGTTTCGCCACCACAAATCCAGCCCCAGCCTAGCCTTTTGTCTCGTGTAAAAAAGCAAATCAAGCGTTTCAAGTGGTATCCTTGGCTCGGAGGACTTTTGCTTTTGGTCATTGTTGGCGCAATAATCGCAAGTTTTGTGTGCCTCATTATATTCGTCAGCAAACGAAACCATCACGCAGAACCAAGACGGGTATTTACTTCTGTTCAAAACTTCGTGGGCCAACATACAAGAATGAGATGTACACAATCAGTCTACGGCACGGCGAAGAATATGAAAGACGCCGATTATTCCAACACTACGGTTTGCTTTGATAACGGTGGATATACAAACCCCGACTGTTTCACGATCAAGTCTCAGCAGAGATCACGCTTTTCTTGTTCTCTCCAATTGGACGAGCATCCCAATAACTAAGGCATACCTCGGAAGCCAAAAACTTTGAGTAAAGTATTTTGTATTTGGGTCATGTTTGATGTGAGGTTTGTGACTACAGAAGGGTTTGAGTGAAAATCCGATACAAAATTGTATAGTTGCTTTCCAATAATAGACAAAAAGTTAACAATCTTGGAAGTCTGATGTATTGATGGGCCGCCAAGTGATGCATAAAAGCAATTCAGTGTTGTGCGAGACCCTCTAGAATTTCTATATTGGATTTGCGAGAGGAGAAATAGAGTGGTTTTCTATAGCGTACAACAAAAAAACCGGGTTTTTTGACTTGCTTGATCTTCTCGGAATAGACAGGCCGAGGAACATTATGATCGAAAATTTTCTCTAGCCACAGTGTGATCACCGCGAGTAGTTGCTGATGAAATACTTTTCAATCGCCCTCTTAAACCTACTGTGCTTTTTCTTGGGCTTCTCTTTGGTCTCTGCTGCATCGTCATTGTGCTCTTGATAGACGCGCGCGTCCTCATGCCTGCGAGAGGATTCCGCTAGATCCGTGTGGTTGGCTTGCACTGCTCCCACGTCAACAACAGACCCGGAGCTTAGGTCCACAGATCCATCAAATCTGGGAGCAAGGCTTTCGGTCTTTGTTTCTGACCCTTGAGCTGTATCAGCAACCTTACCGGAATGTTGGTGTTGCCCTTCGTTATTTCGAGCTTGATGATCAACTATCGCAGAGGGCTCACTTTGGAGCTTCTCCTCGATGATACTTTTGGAGGTAAGATCTGGTACTGGGAGCTGGTCTGTCTCAGATGCGTCGTAGCTTGGGAATCTTAGATTCTCATTCCTCTTAGATTCCTCAGTTCGGTCGAAACGAGAGTCCGCAATGTGCAGATCGTCATGAGTTTTGAAAATTTTGGGGTCAATATCGAGTTTGGTCAAGTCAGAGTTCATCTCACCAGCCTTTTGCTTCGGCTGATATATGTTATCGTCACTTTGTCTCAAGACTTCTGGTGCACCATCAGCACCACTGACTAAAGTCGGAGAGTTTTCAGTCTGATGGTCGCCCGATTTGACCGGAACCTGCTCCAGTTGCCTGTGCTCTGCAAGAATGCGGGATTTGACGATATCAAATGGCACAACAGGCTCAGGCTGATGGGCCAAGTCTCCCCGCTCAGGAACCTTGATGGAATTGAAGCTTTTCGAGTTGATAGTGTCATTTTGCTTTGCATTGATCAACGTTTTTTGGCCAACAGTTAAGTCTTTTCTCTCGGGAATGGAATCCTCACGCTCGAAAACAGGAATTGCAGATGCTCTTATGTCGATATCATCTCCAAGATTGTCTGGCACATCGACAAACTCGTCATCATCATCGTCAAAAGTATAAGTTTTCGTCAACAGAAGCTCTGCATCTGTACTGCCTTCGGCAGGCTTCCTTTCTTCAGGTTTGCTCTCTTCAAGCCTCCTCTCTTCAGGCTCCTTTGCAGACTCCATATATGTCGGTTGTGCCCATACTTCCTTCCTAACTTGATCCCTCAGGCCGACTGAGCCGGGGGATTTTGGGTCGAGCGTCATGGGCGTCTTTCCATATTCCGGCGACGGCAAAGCAGAATTTTCAGCAAATGTTGCGACCGGCTGTTGCACAGGGGTAACAAATTTGGGAACTCCTGAATTTTCCTCTGCGATAGATGTTACTGGCTCCTCAGGAATTTGAGTTTGCGCAGCTTGCTCATGTACCACGTTAAGAACAGCAACATTTGGACTCCTTACAATTGGCTGGCTTTGTTCGCTCGACATAGACTGCTTTGCCTCGGCAGAGCCCAAGCTTGAGCTACCAACACTACCTTGCCTCTTGTTACGCTTGAACAAGGAGAAATGTGACTTTTCCCGCTTCTTTACCTCTTTGTCTTCCTGCTTCCTCTGTTTTTCGGCCGCCTTTATCATTTCTGCGTGCTTCTTTTCCTCCTCCTTCATTTGCCGCTTCTCTTCTTTTGCACGTTCTTTCCGCGAAGTCGTGGGCTCGTCGCCCTTGTCCCTTAAAGAACGGATTGTGAAGTCCTTATGATGATTTGTGTACACGTAGTTTTTGCTGACGCCCGAAGCCTCGATTTTGCTTCTCTTTTCATCAGTCTTCAACTTCTTCTCGGACTTCTTCTCGGCAAACTCCTGGATCTCGTCTATTTTTGGGCTCTGTTGGCCGACACTTCCAGAAGCGTAGCTCCCACCTGAGCGTGGGGAGCCATAAACTTTTTCAGTGGCCACTTGCAATGCTTTATTGTAGAGATCGACGTTGTTCTGTTTTTCCTTCTGTTTTTTGTGCTTCTCCTCGTTCGCAATTTCCTGATAGTTTTCAGTATAGGTGTAAGGAATGGTCTCGACCTTGTCCAAGAACTTGATCGAGGTGCCGCCAGATGTCATGGAGTTAAGCCTAGGTGCAGCCTCAAGTTCAGGAGCCGGCTGAAGTCTCAATGAAGCCGGAC
>JAJLZY010000281.1:0-15672 GCA_030564885.1 Metschnikowia kofuensis (nom. inval.)
TCTTTAACAAACGAGATCTCGTTCGCATCCTCGGGATTGGCATCGTAGCTATATAAGGCCTTGGCCCTGAATCTGAATGTGGACAACGGCGCAGCAAAAGTATCGTTTGCCGGATCGAGGTTATCTGCTCCTGCTCCAGCCCCTGCCCCTGATCCTGTGTTGTATACTGTGTTTCTTACGCTTGGGTTTGGCAAGTTTGTGTTTGAGAAGTTTTCCAAGCCGTTCAAGTGCGACGAGGACACGTACGCGGACTTGTTGTTACCCGTGACTTGTGAGTGCCTGGAATCACTCATGGGGAAAGCTTGTGAGTTTGCACGAGGCATGGAAAAGTCATGGTCGTGCTCCTTGTTGCCCGGAGGAAGCTGTCCGTGGGAGTAGGAGGTGTTTTTGACTGCAAAGGAGTCGATGAACTGATTTGTGGGCGACTCGGGGTGGCCCCCAAAGTACACGACCCACATGATATTGAGGATCAGAAGCAAGATGCATCCTGCGGCACAACACAAGTTGCCTGCCGAGCTCAGGTTGTATACAAGTGTGTTTGTGGAGTTTGTCGTGTAGACGATTGCCACGGATAAAAGCCCCACTAGCGTGAATTTGTACAACTCGATGGTGTTGCTGAGATATAGGAAGAATATCACGATGATCAAGAGAATCTCGTACACCAACCCCCACCACGTGAATCTGAGATAACTCGCACCGTTACTGGCGCCGGCGCCGGCTATAGCAATGATCCATGAAATCACGCCAAATGACACTGTGCTAATGGCAAACGGGTCGCCAAAAAAATTGGAGAACTTGAGTCCCATTTGTGAAGCGACGTGTGGAATAAATAGAGGGGCGAGAAAAAATGGATAAGGACTCACGCCAGAGTCTGAATTTTAAATTGAAATAAGCCAAATGCGGTTCGAGTCAAAGGTGAGATTTTGCCTAGCTTGAAATATACTCAACCCACTCTCTCCTGAAAAGGTGTTTCTTTTGAACAGCGATTGGGATGATCCGAAGTCGTTCCGAAGTCGTTCTGCGGTAGAGGTTTTTTTCCGGCGACCGAAGAAGTCACTCAGAGGCTATGCTGAAAGGGTATTTGACAAAGTCTTTAAGGCAGTTTGAAGTGGCCTGAACAATGAAGTTTGGGCAAAAAAAACTGATGTTCTTATTACAAGGGAATGAAGCGAGTGTCTGATGAAAAAATAGGGTATAGTGAGTGTCTCTCAAATCAAAACAGAGGAATGGCAGATGCAAGGGGAGAAAAAATAAAGGACAGTTCTGTAGAACGTGTCTTGTCGCGGGTTGGTGTGCAGGATCTGAGCTTAGACCGTGAGTCTAGATCGGAATACGCCACGCGACTACTACGAAATTCACCTCTTTTAATGAGAGGACAAGTACACTTTTGATTTAAAGTCTTTACTCAAAATATGTTGTTTTTTTGCATATCTCGTAAAAGCAGTCGAGGAGGCAAATCCTTGCACAGAACAATCTTTGATAGACCAGAGTTTGGGCTGAGGCCAGCGTTGTATCTTGCCATAGTCACGTGACGCCCCCCTCTTACATGCTGAAATGCAGCAACGATTGGGCTATGGTTTAAGTCGTGGTCAGCGGGGAACAAATAAATAGATCAATTGAATTTTTGTGCTTCCTTTTGTTTCGTTTAAGATTGGCTTTTTCCTGTTTTAAAAGTTCCACTTATTTTTCTCTCTGAACATCAACGCATAAGCTCGAATCAATCGTATGAATGAAGATCGATGCGTGCCATTTCAAGAAGGATTAGGTGTGTCAAATATCCGGGAAATTTAAGCAAGCTTTGAAATATTTACGACTTTAAAATTTCTCAAAAAAAATCTCCGAGGCTTGTAATTGTAAGTGGGCTAGCATGTTTTAAGATTTGAAGCTTTCGATACATGCTTCTCACGAGATTGTGTGAAAACATTTATTCGAATTTAGTGGAAAAGTAACGGCTCAAGATTGATTTGGCGGCTTTTTTTGGGCTTATATGGTTTGAATTCGATGATGAAGCATTTTTTAAAAACCTTTCCCTCTTTTTGAAACCTCTCGTAAACAGTCAATAAAGGCTTCACGAAAATCCTTGCACCATTTTCTGACAAGTACCTAGCTTCTCCGGGACCAACTGATAGTTTTTCTCTTCGAAAACTGCCAATGCATCTTTTTATTTCGACCTTTGACATCCTATCGGGTTTAGCTCGACATAAAACTTAGGCACTACTGTAGATTATCTTTCGCTATCGTACATAGTCTGCAGATTTGGAGAAACGCCCTTTTGTCCAACTCTTTCAGCTTTGATCTCATGATTACGGCTGCTAACTAAATTTCTTATTCTATGGGTGTGTCTATTTAGAATTATCTTCTCGGGCTGTGAAATATTCAAGGGGCTCTCGGTATCCAAACCTTCTTTTATTGTCGCAGCCTCCTTCTGTCCTTGACGTTCCTAAATGACAATTGAACAGGAACACCTTGCTTTTTACATGTGACGACTATTTCGATTTTGACGGCTGCTTTTTGCTCTGACCATATGCTTTTGTAAATAACAATACAATAAAAGATATGAGCGCAAAATGAAAACTATTTCTTAAGAGCCTTTTCGTACGAATATCAAGCAATCTATCTCCATGTCGCTCTAACTCCCTCCGGAGTATTCAAAGCTGTTGAACTTCATGGCTTTTCAATTTTCTGAATTTGGATCAATAATCAGGAACTTTCAGTTCGTATTTTGTTGACTCTTCACTCGACTAGTGTTGATCTTTTAGTTTTCATGTTTGGTGCCCGTTAGAGCTCGGAAGAATGCTGGTTCTCTAAATATTTTTCCAGCTATTTTAAAAATCAGAGGCAGGAAAAACACACATTGGAGCTTTTAGCTAAACTGGCTCGATGACAACCATTAATGCGTCTTTTAAAACACGTCGTCTTTTGGAGATGGCAAACCAACCTCCTTCTTTCATGATGAAATGTTGATTCCGATGTGTTTTTCGCTGCCGATTTTGAGTTTTCACAAGGACTTTTAGATATAAAAGACTTTAAAACATGGGCCTGGTCAATTCATGACGCACATATGGTGGCTTTTTATGATTACGAAACTAGTATACGTTAAATGTTTCACGCATAATTCTTTTTGCTCGAGCTCGTTAGCCGGAATTCATTTCATCCGTGAGTTTTGCGCCTAGAAGCCGGACTTCTCTTGTCCGTTCAAATAAGCGCCAGGCCTCCGAGTCTAAGAAGACATAAACAGAAGACGTGTGACCGGTGTTCATTAGAGTGCATAGAGACCAGAAAGTTCTATTCATGGCCCAGTTTTGGAACCCGCATGCACGAGCGGGAATTTATTCAGTTAATCCATTGTGAAGTAAGCAATGAATGAAGGCAAACGACAAATGAAACTAGTTTAAAAGAATGCAGCCAAAGAAACCAAAGCACCCAAATACAATATTGAAAAACAAGCTCAGATCAAATTCAAATACAGATCCTACGAAAATATCGCACTTTGATCCAGCAAACGGATGTCAGAATTAATTTGCTCTTTGGCTCTAGCATAAAGTCTGACCGTGCATGCACAGCAACAATTACAACAAGAAAACAAAGCAAGAGAAACTGATTTATGGAAAAAGTGGTGAAGTCTAGGCCCTCTTCGACTTCCTTTATTTTGACCACCGGCGAATTATCCCACACGAAAAAAACTTCAAAAATTCACAGTTGTTGATCTTCAATATGTTCAGAAGTGAGCTTTTTTTGGGAACCTCAATTCCGAGATCACTTTCATTTCAAATAATTAACATGGGCTCCGTCTGCCCGCTCGTATCTATCACGGATTTCAAAGTCCGTCTTGCAAATACTGGCCCGTATTGGCTGCATGCGAGCCGCACGGGCAGCCGCGCGTTGCTTTTTCTCGTTGTTTTTTGTGTGGCTCACCTCTGCATCCCGATTCCAGCCGCTGGCCATTCCCGTTTTTCGTCCTGTGCTTTTCCTACTCGTGCCGTAATACTTGCTCTTTTCTGATATTCTTTTCTTTACATGTGTTTTCTCAATTTCAAAACACGCTTTCCGAAGAAAAATTCGAGACCTTTGGTATTAAAGATCTTATTCCAATCAATTGTTAGCCTTTTTGAGTGAACTTGATTCATACGAAAACGGCGTTTGTTTACAGCCGCTAGCGTCGGATATCCGCGGAATCGGGGGTCATGTGCGCACTTTTTTAAGCGACTGCCAGACGACCAACGGGCGAGCTGCCTAATTGGGTAATTGGCTGTGACCTATAGAAGGTTATGTGTGCACCTTAGTCAGCTCCAGTGTGGTTTTTCTTGGAGCGTCGCGGGTGCGGCCGGAATTGTCTGGGGAATTAGCTGCAACTGCCTTATACGATTACACGGCTTGGCGTGCCTCGTCTATGTAATGTATAAAAAGTGCCACGAATTGCCAGTGTTACACGGGTGATTTTAAAAAGTATTATCAAGCACAGCTTTCTCTGGCTTTTCGAATCATTCATCTCGAAAAGCATACCCCACGATTGTCTAGACCCATTAGATCTGATATTATCAGCTTGCACTCTAGTCATTATTGATTGTCACCATGAGCTCTAGTATTATGATGCTTCGCTCCCGCCAGGCTATGCCTGTCTTGAAGATGGGACTCACTTTCTCCAGGTACAATTCCGGCCGTCCTTTTGACATCCGCACTAAAGTCTTGGAAAACGACAGCTTAGAAAAGAACAATGACCTCAAGTTCATCACGCACCCGGCTTTTCCCCACGAAAGATGGACTGACGAAGACTGCGCTCAGGTGGAGTACTTGCACCGGCCACCCAAGTCCAGATTAGACCGTATCGCGCACAAGAGTATGATGGTGTCGAAGACGCTATTTAACATGATCACGGGCTACAAGAAACCCAAGACAGAGACAGAATTAGAGCATAGATTCAAGGGCACGCGGTGGGACATGACCGAGAACAAGTGGCTTACCAGAGTCATTTTCTTGGAGTCTGTGGCTGGTGTGCCGGGCATGGTTGCGGCATTCCTCCGCCACTTACACTCACTTAGATTGTTGAAAAGAGACAAGGCGTGGATCGAGACGTTGCTTGACGAGGCCTACAATGAGAGAATGCACTTGTTGACATTCATCAAGATTGGCCAGCCCTCACGTTTCATGCGCTTCTTTGTATACTTGGGACAGGGTGTTTTCTGCAATATCTTCTTCTTCCTCTACTTATTGTCGCCTCGCTACTGTCACAGATTTGTTGGATACTTGGAGGAAGAAGCGGTCAGCACGTACACGCACCTCATCGACGACTTGACTGCCAAGCGGTTGCCCAAGTTTGACACGGTGTCTGTGCCAAAGATTGCGCAAGACTACTGGCCCGAGCTTGATGAGAAATCTACTTTCTTAGACTTGGTCCAGAGAGTCAGAGCTGATGAATCTAAGCACAGGGAGGTGAATCACACGTTGGCCAACTTAGATCAAAAAAGTGATCGTAACCCCTACGCCATGAAAATTGAGGGCATTGAGAAGCCACAACCTGATAACGGCTTGAAAGGCGCAAACAAGACTGGCTGGGAGAAAGAGGACTTGATTTTGTAGATGTCTCTGTTCTCGAGTCCTCCGACATATTTATATTTTATACATGCAATGTTAATGTTAATGATTTCAGTGTTTAAGCCGACAGATTCTCCCAGCTTAGTCTGTTTGAATCAAGAAGCGGATCTCAATGAGTGGCGCCGAGGAAAATGCTGGCACTCAAGCAAACCACCATTACGATCGCGCCCCAGATCGAGAGCGCCAAGCCACCAAATTTGCAAAACTTCTCGAGCAGAGACAAGTTCGATGTGCCGTCGAGTGGCTTGATCAACATGTAGCTGAAAAGTCCGGGTAAGATGAACGAGATCAGAGTCGAGCCTGTGGCGCCGACAAACGCAAGCACGTGCGCCAAGGACTTGACTGTTATGGCCACAAGATAGGCTGCCACAACGATGACAGATGTAATGACGTAGAACTTGAAAGAGGTCAAGGGCACGATAATGGGCGCGTGGCCGTCGGTATCCTGGGCGCCTTCCATGGGCGTTGTGCTGACAAAAGACTGGTCAAACAGCTGGTCTGCAGAGTCACTTTCGTGGCCATCTGGGATCGGCGTGTAGCCGTTAGCATTGCCGGATGCTTTCCTGAGCTTCCATCCAGACGACACGCCGTGGCGGAGGAAATGGATCACGTGATTCACCGAGCCACGGCACGGGTGGCACTGGAGCGGGAACGACAACGACACCATGATCACAATGGCCAAACGGCCAATGAGCAGCGGCACAGAGTCACGTGGGTACATGCTGATGATGTTCGCATTGACCTTGTTTCCAAACGTCAAGTACCCCAAGACGCCCACGACCAAATACGACAGGCACGCTATGGTAATGGCGTTCCGGATAATGAGATTCAGTTGTCTTGTTTGCAGGCCGTGCGTGTCGCAGGGCTGGAGCTCGTTGATGATAGCAAACATGTTCTGATGGCACGTGTATGCAAACACAAAAATGGAGAAAGACGTCAATGTTTGCCGCCAGGAGACCGGCCCGAGCCAGTCGATCACCCGGTCGTCAACGGGCGCCACGTCGGCAATGTAGTGCTCAATTACAAGACATATAAGGTACACCACGCTGACTAGCGCAACCACACTAGTATATTTCAACGAGTCCAACTTTTTGAGGAAACTGAGCGGCGCAACTACTGCAACCATGAATACTGTGATCCACAAATTCCGTTCAAGCAAGAAAGACCCGTCTTTCACGCCTGCGCTCTCGACGATTTTCGGCATCAAGTCGCCAATCACAACCAAATACAGCACGCCGACTCCAAAGCATTTCACGGCAATGGCGCCATCGAAAATCACCGAGAGTTGCGGGTATGTCAATTGGCAAAGGCTGAAGTAAGACACGGCGCCCTGCTGCTGTGTATACTTTGCAACTTTGTTCTGGAGATAGAGCCCAAACGCTGAGGTGAGCGAGCTCCATATAATGAGAATCGCGCCGAATATGAGCCCGTTGCATTTGAGCCCATAGGGCATTGCGAGAATTCCGGCGCCGATAATTGTATTGAGGAGGTTGATGGACCCCGACCGCACCGTTGCAGTACCCATTTTGAGCCAAAAGGTGTGTTTTGATCAGCAGGCAAAACGTGAGATAATAGAATATTAATTTCAGAGAAGCGCGAATGAGTTGCTGATCCCGGCACGGCGGCCTGTGTGCAGGATATTTGGTTCAAAACAGTCAGGCCTCAGTCTTGCTTCTTTTCTCTGGATTAGTGATTTATTCCATCTGGGGAAATCTAGTTATTTTGTGGTGGCAGACCTCATGGAATGGTTTAATACCCTTTGTGCCTATTTTGCGATCTCTTTTTTTTTTTTGAAGATCCATTGTATTTTCGAGAGTGTTTGATTTGAGAATTGCGTAGGCGATATAATTGTCTTAGGCTCGCGAGTCGTGGTTTCTAGCTGAGCTCGTTTCCGAGACTTCTGAGTAAAAATTTTGATGAGCGCCAGAATAGGATATGAGTTCATGGAAGATTAATTTGAAACAAGGGAAACATTATCGCAAAGATAATTTCGAAGTGGTTTTTTTGTTCAAAGAATCAAATGTGTTGGAGAGCACCGCTGGCCTAGATTAAATCATGTTATTCAACGTGCGACTCGCAATCAGTATTCGATCATTGAGCTCAATGAGTAGACACGAAACTAAACAAGAGAAAGTTTGTGGATCTAAGTTTATAAATGTAGCGGATCAAAACATCAAGATTTTTACTGCCGCAAATTAAACAAAGTCTGCGACAAGGTGAATTCAATATGCTATATTTCAATTGTCTTATATGAGTTGGAGACATAGCAGCACGAGATCATTCAAGGTCCGTTCCGCGGGGCCGACTCTAGAGTATTCTATTTACATGTGAAATTGGTTTGACTTGGTTCGTTGACCCGGATGGAAATATGGTTAAAGAAATCTCCATTTAAGCAATATTCACTTTGAAGTTCGATCCGGCTCCAAACAAAATTTGAAATCTGTATTTGATACATCGGCTCAGTCCTCTGTCCTCTAAATTCTTTTCACTCCATTATCTACATAGCAGCCAACACGAAGAAGTCCTCCGAACTTCAACACTTTTCTAGCAGTATAGCTCTCAATCTCTCGCGTAAAAATACTCAAATTGATTAATGATGATACACAACTTCTACTAGGAATCACACGAAACGCACACGGCTGCAACATTAGGCGCATGCCATGACAGGAAAGTCCACACTGCAAGACTTGGCCCAGTAAAATCAAAAGATATACCATCCCAACAACAAAGCAATGATCACCAATATAGCGGCAAAAGGAAGCGACACACCGCTCACAGTCTCCTGAGGCAAGACCTTCGTCTGCTCCTCGGCCTTTTCGTTTGAGTCCAACTTCTCGGACAAGTTGTTGATCTTCGCGTTCGAGTTGTCCAATTCGCTCTGGTATTCGGGGTCCTTACTTTGCTCGTCGAGAGGCAAAATGTTTGTCTCTTGCAAGGTTCTGTCAGGGTTGACCATCGAGGTGTTGGCAGGATTTATCGATTTGTCGTGAGCGACAGTGGTGTCTGCGTCGTTCTTGATCACCAGGGTATCATGGATCATGGTATTTTGCGTGGCGTTCGCAAAGCTGGTCTCGTTGATGTGCGTGTCATCTCTCACGTCGTCCTCAATAATGAAGTTGACTCTCAACTTTTTCTGCACGCCGCTTTGGCCGTGCTCTTGGTACAAAGCGGTCCAGTTCTCAGCTACTCTGGATGCATCCTCGAAGCCTGGGCATGGACACGAGACAATCAAAAACTTATCCTTACACTTGAAGTCCTTTGGCAAAGGTGTCGTGTAACCTTGCAAAATGACAGAGATTTTCATGCTCTCACCGGGAGCCACAATGCTGGCATTTGGGCGAACGCAGTATAATTTAGGAGCAGTGGTCTTAACTTTGAATGCCAAAGGCTCTGACGTGCTGTTTGTCAACGTCAAATACTCGGTGAGTGGCTCGGCAAAGGTGCCTAGGATAGTTAGTATTTTGCTGGGAGGGGAAAAATTAAGAGGTGACCGCTTTGAGCTCTCGATATCAAGGCATTCAAGTGTTTTTTGTTCCGTGAATGACTTGCTTATCACCAGTTGATCGCTTGCGCCTAGACGTGCTGGGGTTGATTTTGTGGGTGTAGCTTCGGACTGTACTATGATGACGTGTCACCAGATTAACCACAAACAAACGATCTCTGCGGGATCAATCCAGTATGCAAACGAACATGTGATGATTCGGTCAGTCAAATTGAGTTCGTTTTGCTAGAAAACTCGTTGTATTTTTTTCGCTTGCCCGTCAAACAATCAAGTTCAGTTTGCCTGGCCAATGTGTTTGGGGCTGAGCACGCGAATGACGGTGTCGCTCACGCACAAAATTTATTCTCATCAATGGGCTTCAAAATCCCAACACAAAATGCTATAGATACCAGCACGGAAATATTATTTGTTCAAAACGCTTGGATGATCTTGAAAATTGGCGTTTCGCTTGAGTGCCAATATTTTTCTTGAAGTGCGGCGGAAGCAATGTCACTGAGGCCCTCGGCTCTAAGGGGAAACGGAAGGGATAGAAGAAGGGCGCTAGCCGCCGACGGAAGTAAACAAGAACAAGCACAAATGGGCCATGGCCCGGTCACGTGAAAACAACGCAGAACACACATACCTCTATAGGTCAATACGCTGGGATGGACTTCCATGATGGGATACAAGTTGGGGTATAAAGTGAAGGGCAAGAACAGCGTACGTTGAGTGTTCACTGTTGAGGATATGGGGTGCTGTCTGCAGTGCGCGCACCAATGGACCAAAAGACGAGGAAGAAATGTGTGAAGCAAAAACAAACAAACAGTGCGCACTAATTAGGAGCATGTGCGTTAAGCCACGCAGATTGCTATATGAGGATGGAAAGATAAAAGGGAAAGGGCGAAAGGGAAAAAGCCAGCTTTTTTTAGCCTTTTGATGAAAAATGGCATACACATTTTGATCAAACATGCTTGAGAATGAAAAGTTCATTTTCTTTTCGAGACATTTCGCTAGCGTTATTTAAATCTCTGAAGGCTAAATACTGTAGCTAAAGTATGTGGCGGGCGTCAATACCTGAAACCCAGAACGGTTTTCGTCACTCGTGGCTGAGTCAAGTTAATCAAACTTGATCGTAAACTTGTCTTTACGGAATTTTACTAAGGTCAATCCCTTTTACGACATTTTAGTATCGGAATGAGCGTGAAATTCTGAATGAAAACAAAGTTTACACAAACAACCCAATTTCAGCACACACATTATAGAGCAACGATCAGTTTTTCAATAAAGAGCTTCATCATCAAAAGAGAGGGCCCCACGAAGCGCGATCTTATATCTTGCGTTCTTATCACAGTGACCGACGTATGCTTGAAATTTGTAGCCTCGAGTATTTTTATAGTTTCTCAGGGTGGCCCAGCTATTTCATGCTATGGCCAAGGGCAGTCGACCAATCGGGATCCAACATGGAAGTATTCCAGAGCTATCTCCGGATTTGCATCAATTGGTTTGCTATATTTCTCTGACTAAGCTCGGCATGGGATATTTCACATTTTATAAACCCGTTTAAGGCGTCGGGAGACTCTTTATGACCTTTCAACTTGCTTCTAGGTGACGAGAAAACCTTCTCCTGTCTGATCTCTCTCATAGACCTTCGAGAGCAAAACATATCATTGGACGTCTGAACATAGCATGTCTTGATGCATTTGTGAATGTCTTAGACTAGTCTAAATTTTTTCTGTTTCGATAGGAATTAAAACCTTGGCCAGGTGTAAAATATCGTCATTTGAAAATTGATGCATTATTTCCAGAGTTTGGCAGAGCAGGCGGCGCTAGTTATTAACTATCTCTATTCACACTGGTGCGAGAGTACTGCGGAGTAATGTCCTTATATCAAACACAGGCCAGTAAGCATTTGTGGGTGTCAGAAAGCCACAAAGAGGAATTCTTAAAATCTCAGATTGGTAAATTGTGCTCTTTGCATTTGCTATGTGTCTAGTATTTTACTGAAGATCTCTTTCTACACGTCAAGGTAGGTCTATGTATACTAGTCTTTAAGATCTGATGCACCATGACATTCACTCAAATTTGCACGGGAAACGGCAAATCGAATGTATCTTTTGAATGTATCCCTCTGAAAAATCATGAATGAAGCCCTTATCTATTTCATCCTCATACTCGAATCGAAACAACTCGAAACACCAGCTGACTCAACTGGTAACAAGCTCACACCATTCTCATCTCTATGAGCCGCGATTCTGCATCACCCAGTCCAAGTAAGACATCTGCTATCCATCAAAACATCTCCCGATTTCTCTAATAGTCATCACCCTTCGAGACAACCTCCTTTTTATGAGGGTGCAACAAAATCGTGTGCTCATATTGAGCAGTATAAGATCCAGTGGTGTCTACCAACGGAGGATAGTCCTCAACCACGCCAGCACGCACCAATTGGGTCAAGGCAAGAAGATACTTATCCTCACCCGCTCTCTCCAAATATCTGCGGCACCAGGGCAAAGTGCCGAAATTGGTCTGGATCGATTTCACGAGGTCCTTGGCTCTTTGAGAGGGCAACTTAATACCTTCGATATCCTTGTTTAACGCATAGTGCGAGCACTCACCCTGTGTGATCACGTATCCCTTTCCTGTAGTGCCAAAAGTCTCGATTGCAAAGGTCTCTCCTTCCTCCATCTTCGTCATGTCTCCATTCGCTACAATTGGAACGGTTTTGCCCGAATGAATCTCGTAGTCGCCAATGTTATGGCCATTCAAGTTCCGGATACACTTGATAGGGTACGTCTTGCCATTGAGCTCCATTTCGTACGACTCCATCACCTCTTGAATGGCGCCTCCGATATCGTTCAACCGCACATCGATTCCGGCCTCCTTGACTCCTGTGTTTGTGGCTTCACGCACGGCAGTCAACAAATTATCGTATTTGTCGTCAAAAGTGAGTGTGAACGCCGAGTCGACGATGTGTCCGTTGACATGAACACCAATATCGATCTTCATCACGTCCTCCTGCTTCAAGTGCAACTTATCCGAAGAGTTGGGGGTGTAATGTGCTGCCACGTGATTGAGGGAGAGCCCTGTGGGGAACCCAATACCCTGAGTCAACGTGTGGTCGTTTCCCGTGTATGCTCTGGTAGCATTTTCGATCAAATCGGCGATTTCAAGCATGCTCATGCCAGGCCGGATACTCTGCTGGGCTTTGGCACGTACACGCCTGTGGATCTCCGCTCCTTTACGGAAATCTTGCCAGTGATTATTTTGCTGTCTGTCTAAATAACGTTTCTCCTCGTCGGTGGTTCTGTAGCTGTTAATTTCGAGGGGATATTCCATCCATTGACCTTCTGGAAACACGCCATCAGGGTATGAGTTGTTGATGTAGACCACCTTCTTTTTCTTTTTGTTGTTCTTCTTTTTCTTCTTCTTCTTCTCGCCTGTTTCGCCCGCCTCGCCTACTCCCTCGGCTCCCTCGGCATCTTCGCCCGGAGTTTCAGTCACCTTAGTGTCCTGTTTCTCTTTAGACGTATTGCCCGCTTGAGCCGCCTCAATTACCGGTGTGGCAGCACCATCGAGCTTCAAGTCGGCGATTTTTAGATCCTGTGTGTCTTTACCAGCAGAGTCGGACATTTCAAAAATTGGGTTTTGTGGATGTTTTGCACTTCCTAGCTACAAGAAGTATTCTGAAATTAGGTATGACGTTTTCCCCGGAACCCGGCCATCGCAAGCTTCCGTGGCGGTCACGTGACTAGCATGCTTTTTGCCCAAGACATAGGCTCACGAAAAGCAATATTAAACACAACTCTGATCAGGTTATAAATTCTGATCACACTGCCATCACTGATAGCAGGTACAACGCAGACCGGTAACGGACCGCCGAAGTACAGCTAGCAAAATTAAACCAACGATGGTTGGGTTTGTGGGCCGCGCCCTTCCCAACCTCATATGTCCCGCGATTGCGTGCCTATATATAGTACGAATACATGACTAACGAAAAAAAAAAAAAAAAAAAGGCTCAAGTGATAGAGGTTATGGACTCGTTTGAGCTTCTGACGTACGATAAATCGGAACTGGCCATAAAATTGAAATCCTTAACTAGTAAGAAGACTTCGTCAAGCTTAGATGCTTTTTTTTTATTAAACTCAGCTCTTGTTTTCTACTGCAGCGCCTGAAAATTGTCTATATTAAGTGTAGATCTTTTAGTCAGAGACTTGGACGATACGGTAGACATTACCCAAAAGCTCATCTCTCAGGAGGCAATGTTCCAAAGTAATAAGGACACTTCATACTTGAAAATATGTCCCAGAATTTCGAAAAAGCGAAAATCTGTTCAATGTGTAAATAGCAGGAACGAAACAGAGTCTACTCACTGAGGAAGCTGTCTCGGAATGATGCCAGCGAGAAAAAAAAGAACCTCTAATTTTTGTCCTCAGAGAACAAGATTTGGTTCATCTCCAGGATTTGAAATCTTTCGTCATCAAAAGAATTGGAGCGAGACTCCTGAAAAAAGTGTCAAGACAGTATTGTGCTTGCGATATGACAACGCAATTCAATGCCGGAAATTCCACCATACGTAAAAAGCCATTCTTCAAGCTCCAGATATACCCCTTCCATTAGTTCATCCGTACTTCATCGATTTTCCTGATCAAAAATGGGCCATTCCGATCATTCGGAACAGTTATCGTGGGACTGGCCTGCCTAGTCCTTGGAGTGCTCTGGACCAGACAGACCAAAAAGCTCCGCCTTGTCGAAATTGATCATTTTCCCGTCCACAGAAGTCTGGGACGACGCCAGAATCTGCCCTTGGAAGTCGGGCGTCTTGAGTAGCGTGCGCCCCATCAAGCCGCCATGTCCTGCAGCGGCAGCGCCGGGCGACGGCGTGAAGAAGTTCACGTAATCGTTCATGTTGAATCCAGCAGGCGTCAACGCAAGCCCGGCCGAAGGGAGCGTGCTTCCTGGAATTGCCAACCCGCCAAAAACTGAAGGTGTGAGTCGGTTCTGCGGCGTCTTGGCTGTGGAAATCACCGGCCGTTTCGGCGTGAGTGGCGGCGCCATAAACTGGTTTCCTGAACCGTGTGGCTTGGTCGCATTTGGGTGGTTTGCAAACGCCACATTATGGGCCGCGGCGCTCTGCGACGGCGCCCGCGGCGTGGTTCCCGTGAATGGTTTCGAAACTGAAGGCGACGTGGCCAAGTACATGAGCAAATCTGCACCTTCTTCGTCGTTGTATGCATCCCCTCTCCCGGCCTGAGTTGGAGTCTTGAGGAGTGCGCTCTGGCTGCCGCTAGTGCTACTGCCAGTGCTGAGCTGCTTCTTCGCCAAGGTTGGTGTAGTACGGGCCTTTTCCAGACTCAGTCTCCGCTCGTTAAGTGGGTGGGATGTCAAGGAGGGCAGCGGGTGCAAAGAGTTGCGTTTGGGGGGTGTCTGAGGGGCTTGGATTTCCTCCAACACCATGTGTGGCTCGCGCAGCTTGACGGCCGCGCCGCTGGCAGCACGGCGCCTCTTTATGGGCGAGTCGTTGAGCTCGGTAAGCGACTCGGAGTCGACAGAGGCCTTGCGAGACCTCAGCTCAGTAGGAGAGTGCGCTGCACTGAAGTTTTTCAACGGCGAGCTCGACAAAAAAATCGACGGCTTGGTCAGTGTGGGCAGCTTGTGGTCGGGCGAGTACAAACTGGGCAGCAGGGTCACGTTTTTGTGGGCGCCACTGGCGATTTGCCGCCTCCACATATAATAGTTTTTCAACGGGCTCAGTTTTGGAAGCAGCGTCAGCAGAACTGGCGAGTCTGGCGGCAAGGGCCGCGCCGGGCCTGTGGATGTGGCCGTAAGCAGCTGCTTGGCTGCAACAGAGGCCTTCGAAAGCTTTTTCTTGAGCTCCTGGGCGATCTTTTCCAACTCGCCTTTTTTCATGGGCGTCTTCGGTTTGCGCGTGCCTGTAACGGCCCCTTCTTTAGCCGCCGACCCCGGCGTGTTTTTCACTGACATCTCTTTATCTGGCTGGTTGGCGCTTTGGCTTTCCTGGAGCGTGTTCATAGGATATAAACGTGGTATTATGACGATTCAGGTGACTTGATAATTCCAGGCACTATGGGTATGGATATCCGAACACTTTTGGAATAAAATTTCCGATTTCTTGTTATAAGTCTGTAGGGGACGACCAAGACTTGTCTAAACCACAGTCTAGCTTAGTTATTTGGGGGCAAAGTGTGGGAATTCTGGGTCCGGATTTGCTCTTTCCTTTCTTGGTGCAAGCTAGATAAGGAACAGGCAGCAAGAGCAGAGAACAATGGGAATCGGAAAAAGCAGTGCAAATACAACAAGACACTTTCCGAATTAAAAATAAAAAATGATGTATTCAAAGGAAAATCGGCCTCTCCGAATGCAAAATAAGGGTATATGGTATTTGTTGATGGTGTGGAGTAAAAAGTAAGAATAAGAAGAAGGGAAGAAATAAGGAAAAAAGAAAGCCACGCCAGTGAGAACGGTAGGACGTGTGAGGAGGTATTGCTCGATTGGGATTAATGGCTTACAGGACGCGACTGATTCAGCACTGGTCTACTAGAGCGCAGGATATAAAAGAAGAAAAAGAAAAAGGATAAAAT